>CABFVX010011261.1:0-10532 GCA_902151425.1 Timema shepardi | reverse complement strand
CCCCCCCCCCGGCCAAGAGGGGATCAATCAAATTACAAAAAGAGGGGGTTGGAATCCTAATACCACCTTTTCTACCCTCTTGATGCTCACAAACAATAGGACAAGCACTGGGGCATTTGACATGCACACTTTGTAACTAACAACCCCTTTACACACAAACAGCAGCTTGGTAGGAAATATTCATTTCCATCATTAAATCTTTAGGTCGGAATGTAGAGGATGCGGTAAAAGGTCAGCATTTTTATCGGTTTTATGGCAAAATATTTTTTGTATAAATAAATAAAATAATGTTCCAGTGGCGTAGTTGGATAACTCGCTAGTCGTGTTGAGCTCAACCGCTGAGGACGGGGAGATCGAGGTTCGAATCTCGGTCGGGTGAACTGAGGGGGGCTTTTCCTAAATGTGTTTCCACTCTCCCTCCACGAAAATGTGGGTTAACTTCCTCTAATTCAACCTAATCCATTAGAGCAATTAGTACTTAAAGTGTATAACCCGAACGGGTAGTAAGACGCGGTGCTAAATATTATTATTACAGTACGGAGCTTATTAATGTTTTAAAAATATCACTGTTTTTATTATATTTCCTTATTATTTTTTATACAATTGGATATATCACTTATGTCATTACTGGTTATGACCTATCTTATGCTAGCACCTTTTAGTAATGATATTTATTTTTATATTTTTAACTTAGGTCAATAAGTTTTAGTCGTGCTTCTATTGTCTTAGTTGTTAGCCTCTTTACTATGTACTGTATTTTATTTGACTAAATGTATCTCTATTAGACTTGTAAGATAATATGTAGTCAACCACCAAGTGACTCCAGGGTTATTTATTTTTATTTTGATACAAATAAAAAATGACACCATACGATTTAATTAACTCAAATTTAATACTAAATTTGCATGAAATAATACAATGAAAAAAAAAAAAAAGTTAGTCTCTTGATTGGTACTAATTTGTTAAATGTGAACAACATACCTTTAAAATAAAAACTTTAAGAGACGTCCAGCAGCAGCCACAAATAATAATCTCAGTAAATATTATTATTATTATTATCATCACCGCGTCTTACTACCCGTTCGGGTTATACGCACTTACGCTAATGTGTAATGGTAGGGTGATTGTGAGATGAAATGGAGGACCTACAGTTTAACGTGGAATCCGAACCACGGTGGAGGCCTGTCGTTCCCCCCATTCACAAGATGTCTTTTCAGAGGTGAAGGGAGGGTTTGGTGATCAGCTCAGCAAATAAAATGTGAGCACCTGACTCATTCTCTGCCGAGTGACGAGGTAGAAGAAATTAACCCGATAATTCCAGAAAGTGTTTGAAGGGTAACGATAGTAAATATTTAGAATCCTCGTTTCTCCAACCCCCGCCCATTGTTGCGTTGCGTTGCATGGAGATGCGTTGTCGCAAGACTTCTTCTCGCGTCGACTGATAACAGCGCGTCGCACCATTTGAATACGGTTAAGTTTTAAGGTGTTCGCTAACTGATGCGTTGCGTCACATTGCGTGGTGAGGAGAATTTCTTCCCGCCAGGGAAACTAACACGTATTCAAATGTACTGCACTGCAGGGACTGTGGATGCGGTGCGGAAAATATTACGCTTCTCTTCATCACTCCACGCAACGTGACGCAATATATCGGTGGGTGAGCAAGCACCTTTAGGGTGGTCTACCTACACCTCATAGTATCCTGGAGCTTTCCCAGCCAGGGTGGCCGTAGGAATATTTTCGCTCCACGCTATAGTAAAAGATGCTCCATCCTAAAATCAATTCTTAAACATTTTAAAAGTAAGAGGACGGGGAGATAGAGGTTCGAATCTCGGTCGGGTGAATTGGGGGTGGTTTTTCCTAAATGGTTTTCCACTCTCCCCCCACGCAAATGCGGGTTCACTTCCTCTAATTCAACCTTCCAAATTCCCAATCCATTTGCTTGGTTAGTATTTTAAGCGTATAACCCGAACGGGTAGTAAGACGCGGTGCTAAATATTATATTAGTATTTAAAAGTAAGCTATATTAAATAAGTTGTAAAGTGTCTAACCAATGATCGTTAATTTTAAATAGTATCATTTATAGCAATTCATAAATTAGATCATAAAATATCGTCTACTTATCACTGCAGCATTGTAATTCCGTAAAACAAGCAAAACAAGATATAATTACATCACTGTAACAAGGTGTAAAATAAACTAACTGTGATTTGCGCTCAGAAACAACTTAATATTTTCAGCTCAATAGCTGTGAACAGTTTTTACAATTCATCAGTATGGAACTATGATTTACCAGGTGTTGAAAATTGGGTCATCTTAGGGTATATGGAGAAACGCTTTGTCGAAGATGGGATAAATGCTTGTTTTTTTAAATAAATTATTTTCCAAATTCCTACAGTTTTGGCCCCCATACTCCCCTCCCCCAATCCACCTCGTTCAGAATAACGTGTTGCACTGTTTATAGAGCTGGCCCTATAGTTCTGTAGCTGAGCTCCTATCTAGAATGTTACCTGGAGAGATTAGGCAAGGAATGGATGAGTCGTAGATTACTTTAATCAGTATCAGCTGGTAGTATCATGCAGCATTGTCAAAGGACCCTCTTCACAACTATTACAGATACACCACAATCTAGATAGTCACAAATAAATATATTAAAATAGATCTTGGAAATAATTCTGACATCTTAGTCTCATCAGTAGCATGTTTTTATACTGGACTAGGAGTACGGGGTTTGATTAAAGGCAAGACAAAAAAAAAGTGGTTAAATTCTGGCTTTGCATTTCACAAAACCGGCGTGTTATGTATGGTATAGAGTTATTATTATTTATTATTAGCACTGCGTCTTACTACCTGTTCGGGCTATACGCACTTACGTTAATGTGTAATAGTAGGGTGAATGTGAGATGAAATGGAGGACCTACAGTTTAACGTGGAATCCGAACCACGGTGGAGGCCTGGCATTCTGGCATTCCCCACATTCACAAGATGTCTTGTCAGAGGTGAAGGAAGGGTTTGATAATCAGATAAATCTTTGCCGGGACCGAGGATATGTTCTAGAGTTAAGTTAGTTTTATAAGTCGTTTGCGAATACAATAATTGTGTATGGAAGGCTCATGATAAATTTTATTTTTTATTTTATTAATTTGAAGTCGAAACTGAATCTCATCATTATTTTAGTGAAAACCGTAAATTATTATATCAATTATTGAACCAGTTATAATTTTTTAAATCAATTTATTCCAGATTGAATTAGAGGATACTTTAAATTTTCATTTTATATTTCTTTACGAATAATAATAAAAATAATGATATTTCTTATTTTGAAATATGAGAGAAAAACTTTTTTCTTTCCCTACGTTCAAATCTAACTCTTATGTATAAATCTACCTCTGCAGTTACGTAAACCCTTTCCTCCTCCTTCCATTCATCATTGGAAAAAAAAAATCGTGCATTACAAGGGTTTGTTAGTGCCCAAACCACGTAAGAGATGATGAGGTCATCCCGTTAACGTGTCAATTTTTGTTATATAGCTTAAAAAGCCGTCGGCTCCGGCCATCTTTCCTCAATTTAGTCCCAAGTTTTCCCTTCGCTTTTACGGGAAACCTTCTCTCGGAAAAAAGAGTTTTCAGGAGCTAGATTACAAGTTGCTCCGCGGCCTTTCCTTGCCGCCCCTAANGACTGCAGCTGAGGTGAAATATCTTGGGTTATACTGGCAGTTTTGAGGGAGAAAAACTGTTATGTGAATTCGTCTAGCAGATGAATGGGTTATTTAATAAAAAAAAAATCTCACCCTCTGTAATTTCAAAAAAATTAGTAAGGAGCTTAGATTGATATTACAGTTAAATATATGGTAATTGAACTAGTGCAAGGCTCCGAAATCTTGATGCTAAATCTATTTTAAGATTTGTGCTCTAGTTCAAACTCCTTAGTTTTAATATTTGAAAAATTCAAATAGAATACTAAATTTCAAAATCAAATAAATAACCGATTCGGATCTTTTGTAAAATAATTTGAAATTATAATCTAAAGATCGAGTTTTTGAGTAATTTCTGAGGTTGGTAAATCCTTGACGCAGGCAGGACTAGTTTGTGGGTGTGGTGAGGGTAGTTTCATTGACCAATTGAGCGGGGTCCATTGGTTCATCCCATGGGAAAATTTTAAAATTTAACTTTGATACAGCAAAAGGCAAATGCATCAACAATAATATTCAAAATAATTTAAAAAAAATTAAAATCCTTATTTTTCTGTAATTGTTATGACTATAAGTTTTTATGAACAAGTTGCGCGTAAACAAATGTTTATTGGTGCATACTGTTAAAATATACAAACATGCAAGTTTCATTATATTGTATATTAAAAATTTGATATATATAATTAGCTTATAAAATAAAATCTTAAAATTTAAATAAGCATCTTACACTCACTCTAAGCACACAAAATCACTTTTGAAATAATTCACTTTAGTCTTACGTTAATTTTCTTTGGCTTCATATGATAACTGAGAACTTCATCCTCTGTAACTGACGAGATCTCTGTATATGTGCGAGAGAAAGCCCACAAAGTCTGTCTTCACTTGTAGAGTTCCTCAGGTATGATTTCAACAGCTTTAGGGAAGAGAAAGATCGTTCATTTTCTCACGTTATTACGGGAAGTGTAGCAATTACCATAAGAAGTTCATAGACAACCGGAGATAAATTCATACTACGCATAGAAAGGGCTTCAATTGCCTTTATGGGCTTTTGATGAACTTCATTAACTGGTGTCACGGTGTTATTTAATCTTAATTATTCTCGGTCTAAGGAAGATTGTAAAATCGTGCCAATTTATTAAGGTGTGGTCGCACAGCTACTAATACTCAGTAAAAATGACTGATTTGCGACCGAAACTCGCTCACTAGGAATAAACATTTGTAAATGGCACAGTAAATAAGTCGAGCATCTGTAACAGCCTTTGCATCAATCCATGTAGCTATGTGATCTAATGCATTCACAATAAGTTCAAACAATTCTACAGATGCACGTATGCAACCATGCCTTTCAATCCAAAGTGTGGTGTAGCAACCGTTTCAGCTCACTCTTGGGGTTGACTCAAGTTTCTCAATTTCATTGGACAGTGCTGTCTGTCTTTTCGGGGTGTTAAATTATTATTAGCACCGCGTCTCACTACCCGTTCGGGTTATACGCACTTACGCTAATGTGTAATGGTAGGGTGATTGTGAAATTAAATGAAGGACCTACAGTTTAACGTGGAATCCGAACCACGGTGGAGGCCTGGCATTCCCCACATTCACAAGATGTCTTGTCAGAGGTGAAGGAAGGGTTTGGTAATCAGATAAATCTGTGCCGGGACCGAGGATTGAACCCCGGCCACCAGCATAGAAGTCTGACACCTTACCCCTAGACCACCAGGTCACCTATTGGGGTGTTAAAGAATCAGTACTTTTTTTTCTATTGTACCCATGCAGTTCCTGATTTGCGGATCATGTCACAGCCTGCCGTAGCTACAAGATAAAGGCAGTGAGAACTATAATGAACGTATTGAGCTTTTGGATATCACCCAATAATTATGGCTTGTGTTCCTTTATATGCTCCACAAAAGGCGTTATCTCCATCATAGCCTTGTCCTATTATATTTTGCGAGTTTAAACCCATATCTGCCAATCCTTTCACTAATACTGGCCGGCCGAATGGAGGGAGGGAAAAACTGAGCAAGTAAGGGACAGGGGAAGCTATGCTCCCTCCGAGCATGACGCATACAACACTACAATACACAAACAAAAAACATTGTTCTGCGAGATGTGGGTGAGAAGATGGGTAATGAGACCTGGGGGAGGAGGGAGAGAGGTTCAGCCCTAACCCCCCCCCCCCTCTCTATTGGCTGCGCCAGTGTGGGTGATCATTAAAGTGCAGCTACTTCAACCTCCCCGTCATAGATTTATCTGATTACCAAACCCTTCCTTCACCTCTGACAAGACATCTGGTGAATGTGGGGAATGCCAGGCCTCCATCGTGGTTCGGATTCCACGTTAAACTGTAGGTCTTCCATATCATCTCACAATCACCCTACCATTACACTTAGCGTAAGCGCGTATAGCCCGAACGGGTAGTAAGACGTGGTGCTAATAATAATAATACTTCATCCCGGTGAACTGATGATTATATGATAGGCTACCAGCAGAATCTAACTTAAGCCTAATCAACCAGATCATGGCAACTGTAGGAACAGATTCCCTTAAGAAAAAAGACGTATAATACCACTGGGAGTCAAACCCTGGAGCTCAAGTTTTTTTTTATAGCACCACATATAACTGCGCATTCGGGATATACTCCTATATACTAATTGGTTTGGGATTAGGAAGATTTAATTTAGAGGAAGTTTACCCTCATTTTCGTGGAGTATTGTGGGATAACATTTAGGGAAAAAACACTCGGAGTAAGCTCAGCTAGGAATGGAACACCAACCTCGTCATCACAAAAAAAACAGACTAAAAATATATATTGATGCTTAGTCGCATGCCCGACATTGTGGTTTCAAAAATAAGACGATCAAACCAATAACAATAAATATGTGAGGCACACACGCTGGTATTTAGGTTGAAAGCCACTGCCGAAGATACCCTCTCACACAATAATAAAAATAGTAAATAAAATGCTCAAAATGAAACATCCTACATGACAAAATAAAAATGCTTTCTATCCTTAAAATGGAATCCCATGCTACATTTCTATGTTATAAAAAGTTTTATGGGGCGTCTAATCTTTATGTAGCTATAGAAAATGTTTCCAAAGTGATGGGAATATCTTTTTTTTCTCACCCCTTCCCTTCTTTAAAAAATAAATAACATACATACATACATACATACATACATACATACATAGAAAGGTTTGATATTCGATCAATGTGTGCTAGACCATATTTTTCTCTTTCATTTCGCTTCCATTCTTTATAACACGTAACTGAAAGAGATTATATAAGGAAGAAAGCGTTTCTAGCACAAACACAGGAAGAGATTTTTTTTTAACGGAAGGGCCTTTATAGGTCGGTGCTAACAAAGATAGTTGGAAGAAAGGAGCAAGATAGAAAGGTAGAAATGGGGCGATGTCGGAATAGAAAAATGGCCATTTAGGGAAGGAGAGAGTAAAATGAAAGAAAGTATTTTTAAATCATACGGCGCCTCGTGACTTCCGATAACAAAAATGACACGGGCGATGCTACTGCCGGGCCCCGGTTGCCCGGTGCTAAGGCTCACCTTAATATACTTGTGGGAGGGATTAAGAGGGATGCCAGGGAGGAATTTCCACTGTTTGGGAATGGAGGAGGGGGAGAAAATAACCCCCTCTTACTCCTTCTTGTTGGAACATGCTGAATTTTAAAAGGATATCCAGAGGCTCGGAGTTATCATAATATAGGTTTTGTTTTGTTTTATGATTATGGTTTGTATGCTCTTTAAGTATCCACTTGTATTTTCAAGACACAACTTACAAACTAGCTTAGCCAAAGATAAACCACATTAAACTATACAGCCAATTTTAGATCGCAGATATTTAACAGTCGAATAACATGATGCATTAGCTAACATTTTATAAACAACATTATTATCAACATAATTAATTAAACAAAGCTCGCCTGGGTGGTTGACTAGTATTACCATTTACACACAGTAGCCCGCTTTGGTGACCACGCGAACTAAAGTTAAAACTAATCTTCTCTGCTTTGCCAGTGACGGGTAAGTTGCGGTTCAAATTCCGACTGGGTGTAATAAATGTTTTTTTTTTCCTAGAAATTGTTTTTCTACAATCCATTCACGCAAATGCGGGTACATATATTTTTGTTACTTTTTCCCTCACAGACATATTAGGGCACGACCATAGCTAAGAGCTGCTTACCACGACCCAGATTCTCTCTCTTCTATAACAAGGTGTTGCGTACTTGCATCCTTATCACATCTAATATAAAATGATGTAGCTCTATGGTGAATATGTAGGTACTTTGGGTGTGAAGTATAACATGTTTGATATACATAGGGCTGGGTGACCTTGATGCCAGTTATAGTTTTATGGTTAAAATAAATTACTAAAAAATAGAATATACACACTTTCTAAATTTAATTCTAGACTTATAAATCTCAACTATATTTTACTGATAATAAGATAAACTATGTATAAGATTGTATTTCTTGCTGAGGTAAAGAAGCAACCATTTAATGACCCACTCTAATATTAATAAAAATATACTTTTTGTCCCCTAATCTTACTACCCAATTTGGCTATATGCGTGAACACTGTAAATCACTCTTTTTTCATTTCTAGGTGATGCTCAGAATTATGTAATAGAATTGGCTCGGTTCTATATACTACTAACTATTACTATTACTATGAATCGCTTAAATGGTTGAATATCTTAAGGCAGGGGTTAAATCTGGTGGCCCACGATGCCTTTTTTTTCCTCCCAAGAAGTTTCTAGGAAAATTCATCTAATATAGTAAAATTGATGTGGGGAAAATACATGAAAGTTCCAACTTGTGTTCATTCAGATTTTTTTTTTTGCATCTGCTGACTGTAATATATTAACGTACCAATGATAGTAGATAACATTTTAGTCGGAAAATGTGTTTAGTAAATAACTAAACATATATAAAACACCACTTTATATTTCATTAATAGCTAAATACGTGCTCTAGTTTTTGCATAGATTGACAAAGATTAGCCGATTATGATGCTATTTTTTATTTATCAGTGCGTCTTACTACCCGTTCGGGTTATACGCTTAAGTACTAATTACACTAAAGGATTAGGAATTGGCAAGGTTGAATCTAGATAAATAAAATCAGCATTAGCGTTGAAGGAGAGTGGAAAGCCATTTAGGAAAAACCACCCCCAATTCACTCGACCGAGGTTTAAACTTTGATCTCCCCGTCCTCAGCAGTCTAGCTCAACACGACTAGCGCGTTAGCCAACTACATGACCGAGGCGGGTGATTTTGACGCCGGATTCGTTGAATCAATTGTGGCCCTCGGATACTTTTAAGTTGGAATCCTCTGGTAAAAGACGTCACTCTCATGATTGAATGGACTACCGATGATGGTGTCGGGGATTGGTGTCTGGTTCAGGTGTATTAATAATGGTTCTTACTAAATTGTTTCCTCCCTCTTCCATGCAAGTGAGAGTATGCTTCTTCTAAATTAAACCTTCGTTTCTTACACATTATCGCAATTAGTTTCTATGAGTACATCTCGAACGGGTAGCTAGAGGCAGTGAACAAAAAAAACTGTTATTTGATAATAAAACAACATGAACCGCATGAAAATGTCTATCATCACCCGCACTGGCTGAAAAATAAGTATCCCCTTTCTTTCTACAGTTTTATTAAGGCGACCTGGCGCTCTAGGAGTAAGGTGTCAGACTTCTATGCTGGCAGCCGGGGTTCAATCCTCGGTCCTGGCACAGATTTATCTGATTGCCAAACCCTTCCTTCCCCTCTGACAAGACATCTTGTGAATGTGGAGAATGCCAGGCCTCCACCGTGGTTCGGATTCCACGTTAAACTCATCTCACAATCACCCTACGATTACACATTAGCGTAAGTGCGTATAACCCGAACGGGTAGTAAGACGCGGTGCTAATAATAATAAGGTTTTATCAATTAATGACCATATGATGTGTTTATCCAGAGACTGTCAAGGGAGCGCTGGTAGCGGCTTCCACAACACCGCTTCCCCTCCGGCGACAAAGCTAACAAAATAAAGTGCGCTTGCAGACGTATCTGCGGACCAGCTTTGTCCCAAATAGTCGGCCCTGTTTCCTCCAAAGTGTGGTCCAACGCCGACAGGACATGGTGGTTACTAGTGGGCCGGGAAATGGCAAAAACCCCTTCCCTTCCCCTCTTTCTCTTTCCAGGGCTATGCCTGTGACGTCATGAGGGAGACTCCTCGTAGTACCAAAACTATCTCCCATTGCTAGTTGTCAGTGGTTTTTATATGGGCTCCAGTCCTGCCAATGGTGTATGAACAAAATGATCCGTTTGTTTTGTTTATTTCTAAAGGTGACTATCGTTCGACTAAATTACTTTTATAGGAAACTTATTTTGAAATAACTGTCGAGAATTCACCAGTGATGCAAATACAGGCTCAACATAAAACAATATAGCCTATGGGAATTTAGACATAAAGTCAAATTTGGAGATTATTAACTGTTTTGACAGTTACAATATTTAGATTTTAAAAACTCACAAATATATCTATATGATAAATAATATGATATAAGGCTGACAATTTTGATAGTTAGTTCCACTTCATAAAAAAAATATACTAATACTGTATTAAAATAATATCAACTTAGAGCATACAGATATATTTGTATTTTCTAAACAAAAGTCTTACTAAATTCCTACTATAATAATGGTATTTATATGCTGGAATTAAAAAAAAATTGATTTAAAATATTGTATTTATATTTTAAATTTATTTATTCAACTTGCACCTTCTGAACAGAATGATTATTATTATTATCCCCGCGTCTTACTACCCGTTCGGGTTA
>CABFVX010011260.1:0-11246 GCA_902151425.1 Timema shepardi | reverse complement strand
TTTCAATTTTCAGAATATGATATATATGAGGGACTATCCCCACTAAAATGCATTAACAATAGTTTCGGCTATTTGTTTCATTAATAATAATAGTAGAATTAATTATAATGGTGGCCATAATAATATAAGCCTACTACCGTTAAAACACTCATCAAATATACAGCAAAGAGAACAAAATGTAGTTCACATCTCTTTTACTTTTCTTACTACATGTTTGCGTGGAGGGAGAGTGGAAAAACATTTTTGAAAAACCGCCCTCATTACACCCGACTAAGATTTGAAATTCGATCTCCCCGTCATCGGCAGTCTAGTCTACCACGAGAGTATCGCGTTAGACCATGAGGACACCGAAGCGGATTTTACGTTTCTTTTAATGACGTAGTAAAGTGTAGATATTTTAATAAACAGTTATGGCATCGTTTCAGTCCCTGGGACGCCAGAGAGATGTTTGTACGGTCCAAAGCATGCGCGATCCTTATAATCTCAAAAATTTGTGGAAATTGAATAAATTTAAACTATCTCCAAAAATAGTTTCCTTTAAATAAAAAGTAAAATAATATTTAGAAAAATATTAATAGATCGAAGATGATTTTTTTTCGAGTATTTAGTAAACCATTTGACTAGTACAAATTTTGTGCTCGCACATATTAAAGTAAAACTAATTATGTTCAATTTTAGTGTTATGTAATTATTTTGTAAGGCTGATATTTAAAGAGACATGTTGTCATACATGTGGTAGCCACTTTCCCCAACCTCCCTCCTTCCCCAAAAGGTACAGACATGTCCACAAGATGGCCGCCATCACTTTCCTAGATCTGCAAGGTCCCAGGAAAAAATTGATACTTGTATCGTTCACTGTTGACGTGAATGTCGAGATTCAAATCCTGATCAGGTGCACTTTAAATGCTATTTATTATATTTTATACTTTTTCCTTCCTCACCACGCCGATACTGGTAAATTCCCTTAAATTTTACCTTTATCGTTGATACCTCCCTCTCCCCATAAGCTCCTGTGGCTGAGATGAGCTACCTCTGGTAGAGGCATTTCCAAATATGGATTTAGGGGGTGATAGTGTTTGGGAGGCTAACTAATGTTAAACTACTCTCTGAGTAACGACTGAGGATAATGAGGAAAGGGGGATTTGGTGGGAGGGTCAAGAGAGAACTTTGGTGGAAAGATGGCATAGGGGGCTTTGGAGAAGAATGAAAGAGGGGAACTTGGTGGAAGGATGAAAGAGGGGGCTTTGGAGAAGAATGAAAGAGGGGAACTTGGTGGAAGGATGGCAAAGGGGAACTTGGTGGAAAGATGGCAGAGGGGGCTTTGGTGAAAGGATTAAAAAGGGGGCTTTGGAGAAGAATGAAAGATGGGACTTTGGTGGAAAGATGGCAGAGGGGGCTTTGGAGAAGAATGAAAGAGGGGAACTTGGTGAAAGGATGAAAGATGGGACTTTGGTGGAAAGATGGCAGAGGGGGCTTTGGAGAAGAATGAAAGAGGGGAACTTGGTGGAAGGATGAAAGAGGGGGGCTTTCTTAGCCCCTTGATTTACTACCTGTTCAGGCTATACGCATATTTACTTATTACATTAATTAGTTAAGGATAAGGAAAGTTGAATTTAAAGGAAGTGTACCACCATTTTCGTGGAGGAAGAGTGTAAAACCATTTAGGATAAACCATACGCATTACACCCTGCCAACATTCAAACCCCACTCTCCCTGTCATTGGCAGTCTACTATTGCGATAGTGACGCTTAAGTCATGCGACCAACTAAGCAGGTAGGGGGTATTTTTTATTTTATATTAGACCTAATTAGCAGTAGTTAATTCCCAATAAGCCCCATGCATATCTTAAGTGTTCACATATAGTTATTCATTACCATATATCAATTACTTTTTAATTGTATTTTTAATGGGTAGTTCCACTTAAGAGCCCCCTAGTTCCTCCTAGTGGCTATGCCCCTGCTCCAACAACCTCACCGATAAGCTTACACTTTATACTGAAACAATTTTGGAAAAAAAATAAACATTTACAAAGCGACAAAAGAATCAGAACGGTAGAAATAACGAGACCTTGGTATTTTCACCAACTTACACACAAATCAATAACGTGTTATTTACAGGCAAGGCCCATGTCTCTCAGATACAAGATTCGGTAGCACACAATAGAACCAAGACTTACAAAATAATAATAATAATAATAATAATAATAATAATAATAATAGAAACAAAAAGTTAAACTGGGCTAAAAGCTGTCTAAACAGTAACAATAAGCTCCATGTAAGCTTATGTGTTCATTTTGTTGTAAAATATAAGATAGGCTAATAATTACAAATAAATATTAAATTAATTAAATTAGTGCATCTGGGATTATTTATAGCACCACATCTTATTACCAGGGAGGGCTATATGCTTGTCTACTAATTAAGTCTATGCGATTGGTTCTAGGGATGAGTAAGATTACATTTAAAGGAAGTGTACCCGTATTTGCGTGGAAGGAGAATATAAAATAAATTTGGGAAAACTACCCTCAGTACACCCATTGAAATTTGAGCCTCTATCTCCCCGTCATCGTCAGTCTAGCTTACTGTAAGAATAACGTCTTAGACCACGTGATCAATGAAGCAGGTTGATATTTAATTATTGCTAAGACCTATACTGTTAGCCACGCAGGCTAAAGCGTGTAGCTCGTCTGGCCTGGCTTGCTGGTGATGGGGAGGGAAGGTTTCAAATTTCAGCCGAATGTACCGATAGAGTGGTATCCTGTAAATGTTTCTCCTCTCTCCCTCCACGCAAATGTGGTCACAATACCTCTATATTATACCTTCCTGATCTTCACCAGGTTAGTGTGAATATATTTATAGATCAAAGGAGAAGTAATATGTGCTTCAGCAAACATAATTTGACGTCAATCTGTGCTCTCTGTCCAAGAAAACTTGTGCTTCAGCCATTATGGACAGAGAGCTAGAGCCCTTAGGATTTAACTGGAAAGATCTGATTTATTTAGATATCCTAACTTATAGTCTGCCAGGGTGAGACCAAAATTGGCCTGTCTGGCAGTACCAAGTGGCCGGACTTTAAAATCACATCGTTCAAATACGGAAAAAAATGTACTTCAATATAACTGCAAAGATCTATTCTTGATTTATGGCTTGTTTCTTAGATTATTCTTTCCCAAACAAATTTAGTTTTTCTATCATTTCAAATTGGCTGGGAAATGGTTGGCAGAACAATCCAAATTTAGAAAAAATTTAAGTCAATTTAACTATAACGATATAACTTTAATTTTTGAACCAAATAGCAGCTTACTGCATGAATTTTACTAATAATTTGGTCTGGCAGACCAAGGCAGCGTGATTTGAGGTTCCTGATTTGATTAAAAATTTAAATCTGTCATTTTTAGCTAAAGATCAGGCCCCATATGCAAAAAAAAAATTATATTTTAATCTTTTGCTTCCAAATCATAAATAATTAAGTTTTGCATCCCAAACCAGCCGTAAAAAGATATGTTTTGTAAAAATTTATAATAATTTATCTGGAACGATCTAATTTTGAATTTACCGCCAATTTTCTGCTGATTGAAGGTCTTTCACTAATCATTCGATCAGGCAGTCCAAGGTGGCTGGATTCTGGGTGTTATCCCTAATTAAAATGTCAATTCTGTTTTGTATTTTTCCTTTCAGTAAAATTAATATACACATTTAATAAAACAAAATATTGGATGAAGTGGTAATAAAACTTTATGCAATACATATATGTAATATTGCAAATAGCCCTGTTATTTTTAGGATGATTTGTTATAATATAAAACATAGTTATGTTTTCAGACTAATAGCATGTAATTTGTCAAGCTTAGCTCTGAAAAAAGTATAGTTTCACTATTCATCATCCTCGTCTACTCCCGATGGGTATCCAACTTCGTCAATTTAATCAACGAAAACATAATACCATAAACAATATAGTTTTAATGCATCAATAGTAGTATTTATAATACAATTTATAAAATGTATGTAATCACTATAACTTACAGTTTGTCGCCAGCAATTACGTCGATAATGACAGGTAAATAAACCTCTCCATCAAACCATATAGTTCCGTAGATCACAGTAGGCCCAATCTTCAAGTTGTAGTCTTCTGGATTTAAGTGTTTCATCGAGTCAGAATTTTCTGTGTTCATCCGTAAGTGCGTTTGAAATATACTCCTTTTTATGTGCATTAGAAGCTATGATTAAAAATAAGTAGTTGATAATGAATCAAATGCGGAAAATCTTTTAGTGAGAGGCTTATTAATTTTTCTTAGTATGACATTTATCTCAAATTTTGTGTACCTTATTTCTTTAAATGTTTGAGAATAACGCGAGGTTTTACATATAACAAACAATTTTTTCTGCTGCATTTTTGATAACAGAATCTAGTCCAAACTACTTGTAAAATATTCTAAAATGGTCTAGAAATTCCTTGTTCTTTTCCATTACTTTGAAAGGAGAATATTTTCCTTTATTATTCAAAAACATAATGTTGAACCACATGCAAACTGGATAATTCAAGACACACATCTTGCCTGAGCTCAGTGAACAGTCTGTTAACGTCTAAGTAATTAATAGTGTTTTTAAAAAAATCCAACCTCCAGCCAAATTTTAGAATGTGCAGGAATTTTGTTAAATTTCTCGATTGAAATGACGTGTACATCAATGTCATTGTACCACGCTACAGTATTTTTTCTAAGAATAGCGTTTATAGCAATTATTTAGTGGATCATTGCTGTAAAATATTCAGAATAGTTGCAGGAAATAATTGAGCATCTGGGGGAGACAAGGAGAAGCTATGGTATGGAGATCAACACTTAGAAGTCAAAAGTAATAGTGATTTCAAAAAATGAACTGCCACTGAAAATTAAAATTGGAAATCATGAGTTGGAAAGCATATATCAGTTCAAGTGCTCAGGAAGTCTGCTGATAAAAGATGCCAACTGTACTAAGAAAATTATGCTGAGGAACGCCATGGACAAGGAAGCCTTCAATAAAAAGAGGCTACCGCTGAACAGCAAGTTGAGTTTGGATCAAGAAATTTATTTGGAGCATTGCACTGTATAGATCAGAATATTGGACTCTCAGGAAGATGTAAAAGAAATTCTTGGAGGTCTTTGAAATTCGGAGCCGAAGAAGACTTGAGAAGATCTGGTGGACAGACAGAGTGAAAAATAAAGAAATCCTAAGAAGAGTAGGTGATGAGAGAACAATTTTGGTACAAAGGGAACTGGATTGGACACGTCTTTAGGAGGAACTATATTTTATACGACGTCATAGAAGTAAATTATGGGAGCTGAAAGAATGGTGGTCTAAATTTACTGACAAAAGGAATGTTCTTGTCCTAAGACAGAACACCTAATAATAATCGTTTCTGTGTCTGCTTGTTCTTTATTGGATTAATAATCATTGACAAAAGATCGGGAGGGGATGTTACTTTCAGTAGTGAACTGGTAACATAAGACAGTGTCCGTTGTTCACATGGACGTTCTTTTGTTTCTGAAAGATTCCGATGTGAAAGGGTCCTTCCAGTGGTTGGTAATGTGCATTTAACAAAATTTATTTTAGTTAATATTCTCTAGGCAGTTCATAAAATTAGCTGGTTTGACTTGGTCAGGCCCACCTATAAAATACACTTGATATCTTAGATGTTGCACTCGCCGTTGTATTTCTGCGTCCTTGATGCTTGGTTTAAGTGGATGCTTATCTTCATACTTTTTCACCCTCTGATGAAATTTGTGAGAAATTTACCTAAGGTTTGGGTACCTCTCCAATAGTGTAAAGTAGAAAGAAGCCACCGATCATGACCAAGTGAATTAACTTTGGACTCCTTATTGATTTTTCCCTACATTACTTATCGGCGCCAAGTTGTCAGTTTTGTTGAAAGTCCCATCTGATGACTCAAAGTACTGGTAGTTGCCATTAAAGGCGCTTTAGCTATCAGTGATATCGATTTTGTGCTCAGATAATATGGCCAACATCTTTGTAAATATATCTTTATTACTGATCTCCTACCGTAATTTGTCATCAGTCACTTTAGGAATATTTTTTTCTGATCGCTTACAAAAGTAGGAATTTTACTTATTTTTTAAAAAAACATTCGTTGTCTTTAGAACATTCTGGTATGACTTCAATCCTCTAGATCTCTCCGATTGCCTCAACATTCAGTAATAAATTGAATATCCCATCACGGAACCCCTTCTTAATTGTGATATTGAGCAGAATATTTTTATTTGGAATCTCATAAAATGGGTTAATGTGCCTCTACTCTGAACTTATTTATTTCTCTACCACACCCCTGTCATTTGTAAGTATGTGGAAAGAAAATTCAGCTACAGCTTTATTTTCTTTGTTAAGTCGTGCGCTCTCTAAATTAAATTAAATTTTATCAATTTTTGTGGAATTAACTTGACCCTACCTCTCTTTGGCTGATTTAGAATTTGTAAACTGGGAAATTAAGGTTAATGGGTTCTCTGGATCGGTGTTAAAAGTCTGTTTAAGTGTAAAATTAACTGGTGATATTGTGCATTCCTGTCAAACCCCTACTGTAGGGGCCTTTTACCATAGATAACACACATATCGTTAATGAGAGAGTGTCGGAAACACTTAGCGCTCACGTGACACAACAATCCATGTCATGGAGATGATTGGCATTGAACATGTATTGAATGCCCTGGGGCCCCGGAAAATTACCGTAAATGCTCTCTTCGAACTTGAAGGAGGGTTCTGTATGCCAAGGTTGTGGTCACTCATTAGTAATCTGGCTCCGCTGCTCTCAGTCTGTGGATTCCGAGGGGTGAGCTCCAAACACTGACTGATTGATTATGGTCCCTAGTTTGAACCCCATGCCAATGCGTCGCGGGAGTAGTGCCTGAGACTGCACGCTCCCCCCACCCCAGTCCCCTCCAATGGGCACACATAAAAATCCTATGGGCTAGGCCCATCAGCCCTACGATACTGTGGTGACCCTACACCCCCGAGTCCAGGGGTATGGTCTTGGTTGGGAAGGGAAGGGGCGGTGAGGGGAGGGGGATTAACAGTAAATCAACCGGATGTGGAAAGTAGATCAATTGACATCACAATACACACTCTCTCTCACGGAAAATATTCTAGGGTTGGTAGTGAATTTTTTTAATTCAATTTGTGCCGTGTTACGACATAACTTTAATTATTGTTATATATTATTGAATCCTTACATTATTTTACTTGCCTCACCTTAATGGATATTTTCTTAACTTTTTTATTTTCATATTCTTGCTATTTAATATTTCATAATTTTAAATATATTATACTTTAAAATTTTACAACCAACCAATTTACATATCAGCTTTTATGGACAGTGAGTTTGAACATTCTTTATTTAGATATGTCAATAACTTTTTATATCGACATTTGCTGTAGCTAATTCATTATAAAACAACAAACTGTAAATCATATCCTTGTTTGATATTAAACTCACGTTGCACTGGCAACCCTCCACCCCATGCCAGTGAATCTCCAGCATCTACTGGTCTCCTACTTGAGTCACCAGCGCTTAGCACAAACCAAGTGGGACTTTACAATTTACGTCACTTAACCTACCTGTGACGTAACGGCGAGTCAAGATAAGACTTCTAATGTTTCTATATTTAGATTATTTCCAGAAATTTTTATTTAAGCCTATATATCATTGAAACAAAAATCATAAATTATAAAATAAATCCAAAATTTTCACACAATTACTTTCAATGTTTACATTTTGAGGTGTTTGGTTATACCCGAAAATGGTATTTAAGAATCTTCCTGCCAGGATGTAGATTTAAAATTTAAAAAATAGTACCGAGCATAAGAAACAAGAAAAATATTATTTTAAAATTCAGATCAATGTTGCTCAGGCTCCAATATTATAGTGCGTGTGTCAGAAGAAAAGGGTGAAAATTATTATAAATTGATACATAGTAGAACTTAAAGGAGTGGCTTCTCATTTTCGTCCCTCTTTCTCTATTTCTTGTATTGGCATGTAAGTGTCTCAATGCATCTAGTTAAGATGCAACCCGCCTCTAAAAACATCTTCGATCTCACCAAGTAGGGAACGTCGTTAATTAATAATGGAATTAATCTTCTCTGGCTTGATTACGTCAATGAGAACACAACTCTGGGATATTGTGTGACCTATTCATCGCAGATATTTGTTTGAAAGCGCGTTTGTCCGGTTCAAGGACACACAAACACGTGCCGTGACAATGCCAAACCTCGCAGTGACACCCCTCCTGCCCCGAGTGACCAAGAGAGAGAGTGTGAGAGAGAAAGCTCTTGTCTGTCTCTGTTCGAGGAGTATAGACCCGACAAAGAGGTCACGCTCCAGGATAAATTACTTGCTTCATTTTACAAGCGATGTTGAATATAAAAAAAGAACTGTGGATCGAATATATAGACAGTGATAAATATTCGATAAAGAGCACCCCGTCGTCCCTTTGCAGTGTATCCTGCATCTCCGCCCCCTCGTGCCCCCCTGGCGTACCGAGCGCACAACAATATTGGCTACAGCAGGGCCACACCTGGTGAGCAGGCCCCGTTCACACGGGGACGGGGAAACGCCGCGTCGATTGAATAGAGCTTGGGTCTCCGGTGTCATCAGTCAGTGGTGCCCGGCTCATGTATCGGTACATGTCCGCTAGTAGCGTGTGTGCAAACATCCTCAGACCAACAACAGGCCAACAACAAAATGGAAGCTTAATCTTTTTTGGCCAAAATTGATAACCTATCACTATATTATACTTTATAGCTAATAAGTATATCTACCAAATGTGACAACTGACGACCAATTGACGACTTATAAATACATAAAAATAAATCTAATATATTTTCTACATACTTCCAAAGTGGAACCCACTTGCCGTGTAGAGTCTGGCGGCCGGTATCTGGGGGACAAACACATCTCTCGAGGCTCCTCTAACCTATCATGGCTGTGTTCTTCGAGCGTAGCCATGCACGTAAATGTGCGCAATGAGGAAGATAGGGACAGACACTACCATTGATCCCTGTCATCATCGGACAGCTAGAACTATATTATGTTTTATTGTGACAGAATGAATAATTGGTCACATTATGTATCTGTGAAGCCATTTTAAAATGGTTAAAAAACGGCCTTTTTAATGCGGTTTGTATCCAAATATAATTTAATATTTCAGCAATGATATTTATCTGGCACATCTATTAGCTCTTTAGCTCTATTAATGTTTAATCAGAAATGATCCACTTGCAATAGTATTCGAGTAAATGTATTATTTCTAGTCAACTGTTCCATAGAATTGATGGTCATGTGATGCCCGCTCTTAATATCTATTCGACCTATCCACATATTCACACTCTTATGGTTGGGATAAGTAAGGAAACATTTTGAATATATTCGCCTGTATTTTCGTTGATGTGCATTGGGCAATCATAAATGAAAAACTTCCCTCATTCCATCCATCCCAGGATTCAAACCACGGTCTCTTCGTGACCGAACACCCAGTCTAATGGGAGGGTAACGACGAGTTAAACCATTCAGCCACCTGTGCAAGTTTATTTTAATCTTTTATCATTGTCAATTGAACATTATTTATTTTATTTATTTAATAAAGGAAATGTTTTCAAATAACTTTTATAAACGATACCAAAACAAATACTGGAATTATTACTAAATTGAACAACAGCTGTGAAAGGACGTAATATTAGTAAATATACTATACTTTAAAAGAGAACGTATTATTCAACGGGTAATTGTTCCACTGTTTCCATTTTCCACCATGTGTACTTAAAGGTAATATAATTTTTATATATTAAACTGTACACATCCGCACCAGTGTCCTTGGTTACAAAGGCGTTAATTTTATACGGTCTGGTTCTTCATTGATGGAGAGGTTGGGGTTTGAATTCCTGCTGGTTGTAATGAGATTTATTTTACTAAACATTTTCCTACTTTCCTCTACCAAAACTCGTGTGTATTCCCTCCCTCCTTTCCGATAAATATGCATATATATGCTGGGGGAATAGTAGTACTGGAAGCAAGGAGGAACATATACGAGCGAGCGTGATAGAATCTACCAATTTTGACAGAAAGGTACTTTAACATACCATCCAGGGTCTTTTATCATTCCTCAATAGACATTAAATCAACGGTCTTACTTCCCCTCCTATGTAAGATGTGCTACTGAGTTTTGTCACTCAAGATAAATCCGTCAACCTCGTCTGGGTTTTAAACCACGCTTATCGGGTCCTGAAGTGAGCACTTTGCTCTAAGACCAACGAGAACTAAATTAAACGAAAATATATTAAAATGTATTTAATAAAAATGTATCAAACTGTATTTAATAAAAATGTATCAAAATGTATTTAATGAATATATTCTAACTGTAAAGATCGTGTTGGAGTTGAAAGGACTTGTCTAAATAAAACTCAAGGGAGAAAGTTTCTTGAGTAGTTCCACAAACAATCTGTAGTTCCGGCGCATAGTACGATACAAGTTCAATTTGTGTTCTGACGTGACCTTAGTACAATGGAATAGACCAGGGCGTCTCTGGCGTTAGGCCATCATCTGTATTCAGTGTCACAGGATGTTATTGGTACTACAGTACTACTAATTTTCCTTGATTTTCAAGTTCAAATATCGTCTATATTCTCTCCTAGGATTTGAAGTGAATATTTTCCCTTGGTGATCAATTAATTATAGTATTACTTAATACTATATTTGATGGTGCATTATATTTATATAGAATATACATGGTTCATGTGGTTTAGGACACCAGTCTCCCCACACAGTTTAAATAAAACGCACAATTTACTCAATCGACTGCTTAGAAGTATCAAATCATTTTAGATGAACTATCAAATAAAAGCCTTTTAAGCGACCACCATACTTAAAAGTATAACTGGATTTAATATACATCGTTTAACCTAAGTTTAAATAATTTTTCTGCCAAATTTCGTTAAAATACTCAATAATATAGTCTTAATGTTCTCTATTCCGTCAAANCCGAGTCCAGCGAGTAATAATACCGCTTTTAGACTCATTTTGATAAAACCTATTTAAGATAACACATTGACAACGTTACTCGCGTGACAACCTTCTATTAAAAGTATTTCAAACTACAGTCACTTTTAATCTCCGTTCAAACGTTTAGCCTTATTCCTACCTGTCAAACAATGTCGTATGTGTGATAGACAGATAATCTGAACGTGTAAAAATATGCGTTGCTAAAACGA
>CABFVX010011258.1:0-11256 GCA_902151425.1 Timema shepardi | reverse complement strand
AGGTAGTATCACAGTGTTGCTTTCCTTGCTTCAATTGAATAAACACCACTGCTATAAGGTGATATGTTGAGACAGGTAGTATCACAAAGGAAACCCATTATTTGGGAGTTTGTATATAAATTCATACATACAATAATTAATTGATCTCACAAAAGTAAAGCAAAAGATTTTAAAACAATGGAGGCAACATCTCTCAATGTGCCAGTTAAAATAGACACACCATCTATATAGAAGGCTACATCTTTATAAGTATACAATGTTGCTGTGTTATGAATCGTGAACACAAACAAGTTGGGTGAATTGTTGTTACAGAAAGTGAGCAGTGGAAGTGTTATTTGAAGGATCCTGAGTGTGTATTTAACAACCTTTTGAAACCCTCAAGCTGTCAACTGTATGACGAGAAGACCTTATGTCACAGCTATCAAATTGTTCAGAAGGATGTGGCAACACTTTGCAACACTAAGCCCAGCAGACCAATCAGTAAGTGTGTTACACTCCACTTTGTTACCTTTTATTTATGGCCATGAATAAGATAAAAGGGAGCGGGAGTAAGCTATGGAACAAGTGACAAGGGAAATTATTAGCAATATTTATAAAAGCAACAATATGAACGGTTTATTCAAAACAATAACAATAGAGCATTAATCAAACTGAGATATGTTGTAAACCAAACAAATAGATATGACTTCATATCTTTAATTCGCGCAGATAACTTAAGAGAAGGTTATAAAACTCGTAATATATCCAATATTCAAATGGGTCAGTCTTGAAAAGACAACAACCTTTAACGTTGAATTTAGTACAATAAATAAAAAAATATTAATATCCATCAGGATAATACATAAGGACTAAATAAGGGCCTTATGAGCACCTTCAAAATAATATCAAAGTGTATTTTTCATACCAAAGAATAAAGACTTCAAAAAACGTTAACTTTCTATAAGAAACTTTAAATTACGTGAGAGTTTGGTTAACAGACTTTAGTCAAACTCTCCCAGGACTATCTGATCCTGACACAATATTAGGAAATTAAAACAATAACCCTACTAGTAAATAATAATGAAAATATCATATAAGAAGCAAACCACAGAAAAAGATTAGAAATTATACTAAAGTTAATTAATTCCATAATTAATCAAAATGATCAGATAATTACTTTACATTAAATTATATTTCAAAATGCGAATAATAAACACTACCTTAATGTTTACAAAACAATTACTATTATCCACAATATCAAAACAATTTACATTTAACTTGTTCAACTCCAAGTCAATTAACATCTGTGGCTATCTAAAAGATTTAACACTCGAAAAGACTCAAGCGCTCCAGTGGTGACAGACAATATATAGAGCCGCATATCAAATTTAAAGATCAGGTATAAATCAATAGATTTAGATAATAGAAAAACTACAACATCTAACATGGCTGACCCTAAGAGTTAATTTTAAATCAGAGTCCAATAAATAAATAGCCTTAGTTAAGATTCCGATGAAGATATAATATATAAATGTTCTATCCTGACATTGTTTAGGTCCAGGACAATGTTCCTCGGTCAAGCGTTGAAATCAAATAGTCATTTTAGCTTACACGCACATCAACATATATAGTGGGTTTTGTCGCAATGGAATCAAGGTGGGAGAATTAAACACATGGTCAGTGACGTCAATACGGCCTTCTCGAAGCTTTGGATGATCACGTAGACCATTTGTTGACATGGCTCCATCCGACTTCCCAACCATTTCTTCAATCACCTGATGTTTTGAAAGTTGTTCATCTTTCTACCATCAAAGGGCAGGTAAATAGGTGAATAGTCATTCTCTAGTCGTGGCCAATACTGGCAAGCCCATTACGTGTTAGTTGAACAGGACGGGGTGGACTACATCTTGTTGGAACATCGTAGCTCGCTCGGCCCACTCGTCGATTTAGGATGATAGGTGTAGACCAGTCTTGGTGGTTGCTAGTTTCAGAAGATTCAATCGGTAAGTACACGAACAGTTTTACTATGTTGAAATTGATTATGTAGAGAGAATATTATTGTTCAGAATTGTTTATTATTTTATACCAAACTATGTGAACTACAATAGAGAAGATTACTATTGTAGGGATTTTATTAGTGTCGGTATAATTGGAGCGGGTAGTATGAATTACAGAAAGTTATGCGTAAATGTCAGCATGGGGCGGGTCCTATTTTAACATAATGTAATGTAATGTTACAAGTGGGGAGAGGGTATTATCACACCTGGAATCTCACAGGAGACAAATTGGAGAATCATTCAGTAACACAAGGTGAATGGTGAACTGGTAGATTATATTCCATTCACTGTAGGAATTGACTTCTGAAAGGCCTTTTTCCCTACCATAAATCTATTATATAGTAGGATATTGGTAGGAAAAAAGACCTTTCAGAGAGTAATTCCTACCGTGAATGGAATATAGGTAGCCAAGAGAGTGCCAATCAGATGTTGCGCTTAGGTTGGATATAGACAAAACTTGTATAGTACAAGAGTTTGATCTTTACAGAATAAACTAAAATAGGAGGGGTGAGAGCTCAAATTGTATTGCCATTTGAAATTATCTTCTTCCTCACTTTGTTTTCTTACTGACGGACATCTCTGCTCAGTAATGTTACTAACCCACCCGGTCTGCTCAACTATACAAGGATGTTAAGATCTTGGAAATCTCAATTTATTAAGTCTGTATGTATGTCTCCTGACACACAGATGGGCATGTTTTAATCCTTATTATGGATACCATATCAAAACAAGGAGTGGTCACATTTGAACTAATTCAACGACTTTGGGAATCTTAAAAAAAAACTTTTCACATTTTCTAACGAGAAATAATTATGATATATGTATATATAGTAGAGATGGATCGAATCCACTATTTCTCGAATCCGAATCTACATTTTACTTTCGAATCTCGAATCCGAATCTTAGCAAATTGTTAGAAATTTTAATTATTTACAAATAGACCTACATTACAAAATATAGACCTAAGTTGTAAATTAAGATTTATTTCAATCATGCTTTCAATTTTAATCAACCCTAACCACCCCTCGCAAAATACAGGTTAAAATCCAACCAAATTAAACAATATAGACTTATATTATTGTTTGGAAATCAAATCAATCAAAATTTGACTGTCTTTAAGTTATTTTTAAAAGTGTTGATAGAATGAGTTAAGTTTCTAAAAAAACATGTGAAATAAACAGATTAGGCCTAGCTATCTTTTCATCAACTTTAATCATCTTGAAGTATTATAATTTATTTTTATAAGAAAGCTAAAATAAAAATACAGATTTTTTTTTAAAAGAGTAAAACAACATGCTTAACCCTTTTGCACTCAGCACATTTTCACTAGACAGAGCCAAAACACTCTGGCTAATTTTCACATATTTACCTCTAAACATTTAAAAAAATTCATAAAAACATTTTTAGCCTATACACATAAAAAAAAATCACACTTATACTATAAACATTGAACATTTATAGAAAAAATTAAATAAATTATTAGACTACAGTTATTTTGTAAAAAAAATTGAAAATTTTGAAAATTAAATTAGAATTTCTAATTCAGAGCTAAAAATTATTATTTCCTTGTCTTCCTTATTCATCAGTCATCCTGCAAGAAAGAGAATTTATTTCTGTAAAATTTGATACTAGTTTGGTGTTTGTAGCTTATTTTGATTCTGAACTACATAACATTTTGTAAAATCATGTAAAGGGGAGAGGAAGAGGTTGCTTAGGTGACAATCTTCATCATCCATATCATTCTAATCACTGTCAGACAGGTTGTGAACAGCTGGATTCCTAAGATATGGCACATTATCATCATCACTAGTGATGTCAGAATCACTTTCATACACAAAGTCACTGTCACTGTCAATAGTATCTAAATAGTCTATTAGCCTAGAACTTGGACCGGCCATTGCCTAGCTAGAATATTTCAACTAAACAACACTTATAAATAATAAACTTTGAATAAAACAACAAAAATATAATAAATAATATGTAAAAATAAAACTAGTAAGAAAAATAATAGAAGTAAATATATTTATATAAATAAGGAATAAGGGAAAAACCATCAACTAGAAATGTATTCACACCACGATGTAAACAATGAGCATAACATATTTCAACTGTTTAAAATAAATAGTTTTTCACAGACCAATGGTGCTATCTGTTAGAAAAAGTATGAAATAAACCTAAATATTTAGAATACTGTGTGTAGTGCCACCTAGTTATTAAAAATAAACTTAAACAGCAAGATTTAGCTGCCGCCGATATATCGGCGGCGAGAGTGTTCTAGCAGTACCATGGCGCGCCGATATTTTGGCGCGCTGAGTGTTTAAGGGTTAACAATTGAACATACATTGGAAATAGTGAAATCATTAATGTGTATGTATGTATTATTATTTCTTTTATGGCTATTATCTATCTTCGCGTAGAAAATAAGAAATATATTCGATTCTTGTGATATATCGATTTCTGAGAATACATTCTATTTTAAACACAAACATATTTCTTGCAATATGTTAATTACTATTTTATTAGGCAAGACTGTGTTTGAATATTTTTACAATTACTTCAATAACATATTTGAAAAAATAATAAACTTTAGTTAAAATCAATTTAAAAACCAATTATGAATTAACAAGTCGTTATTTGATTATTAGAACTCAATAGCACTTACTAATTAATCAGATTACCTGAATAAATTCCAAACAAATAATCACTATACAATACGTAGGCCGGTAGGCGTAAATAAACAGTTTTATCGGTGTTAAGATGCTGGCAGTATGTATTTTTCATGAAATCCAACAAAAGATCTAACTAAAGGATTGTATGAAATAAATTTGGGTTCTTTGCATAGTTGTAGATAATTAAAACCAGTTGGGTAGTAAGAATTAACAGTCATGTTTATTTAATCATCACATTGATCATGGCGGCAGGCTTTGTATTGTGTTTAATATGTTCTTATTTCTCTTTAAAAAAAAGGCTCTAATTTGTTTTATTTATTTTGAGTTTATTTGTAATTGTAGTTTTTTCAGTTTTTGAAGAGCTAATATATTTACAAGATTGTTCGTGAGGGGAAAGTTTCAGAAGTGAGCATGCGCTGAAATGGGCGAGTCCAAGTTTCCCATAGGAGTGGAGGTTAGGGTACTAGGCATGTTAAATTTTCTACACCTAACAATTATTATGTAAAAACAAAAAGATTATATTCATGTTTATTTCTTTTGTTCGATAAAATAATGATTACGAATTAAGTTGTGCTTTTCAAGTAAGCCTAACTCAGTAATTTTTTAATTCAAAAATCAAAATATTATGCTTTGTTCATGAGGTGAAAGATTCAACCTTCAAATCCAATCAAACACCAAATCCTTGAATCTTGAATACTTGTCAGGATTCGGTGGATTTGAAGATTCGAGTGGCCCATCTCTAATATATAGTCTATTATAATTTGAAATCATTTTCAAAAAGTAGTTTTCAATAAATTACCCTTAGATAATTTTTTCTATATAAAAATTAAAAGTTATTTCATGAAAAACAGTCCACAAATATTAGTTTTGAACATAATCACTAAAGCTATTTTTGAATAATTTTGAATTTTCACAAATAGTTTATCAACTAGACAACTACCTTATTAATTTAAATAGAATTAAAGACAAAATCTCACTTCAATATGACCATACACCATCTAAATATAAAGTAGAACAAAATCTAACAAACTGGTTTGCTATATATAGACCAGGCACAGTCAAATATTCAAACAGGAATATAAAAGCCGCTCTTTTTTAAATTTTAGGGCGCTTAAAACATAAATATCCATCATCAACTTGGATCTGAACATTTTCTTCGCCAGAATACTTTCTCAATAAGAGAAATAAAAAAGAAACGTTTAAATATTTCTTGTAAGATAGTAGAGAGAAAGCAAAAGAACTCTAAATCATTATCAGTTCCTGGTACTGGTACTGGTACTGGTACTGGCTTTCACCATTCTATTCCTGTGTCTGAATATTCTATGGAAACAAAGATGAGAACTTCATCACTAGTTTCCATTTCTCTGGAGAGCAAACACCTGCCGTCAAGATCTGTATAAAATCATACTTTGCAAGTGTTTATGATAGTTACTGGTTTTTTGGATTAGTAAGTTTTCAAAACATAAAGAGGAAGGTGATGTAAAAGTGAAGTTCTTGCCCTGCACCATCATTACACTGACCTCCACAAAAAGAAGACGTCGCTGTGTTCCTATGTGTGACATAATTTCTTGTGTCAGTCCTGCTACCACTGAGGGTTCTGCAAGGATGTACTACCTACCTGAAAGAAGGCTGATCTTGTACTACAGTAAACCATACTTTTCAATAAAATATGACATCGCATATAAAAAGTATGAACTGAGCACTTTTTCAATATTATCACTTAGCAGTTGGGGAGTTGTATTTATTGCACTAAAACAATGTTATTTAAAACTAACCATACTTGGGTATAATATTGTGATTTATAGAATAAGAAGTATCTGGAGAATGTTAGCAAAGGATCAGTTGTAGCTGTAATTTGAATTTTTTGCTAGTTATTAGTTATTTCTTCTCCAGAAGAAGAATCTTTATTGTCATCTGAAACAGAAAAGCCACTGTCTGACCCACCTGAAAAATCTTTGTCATTGGAAGGATACAAAATACGTCAAGTGCTTTACCTGTACTCTCTCTTTTACTATTTAATGTATATCATTTTGGCCATATAGTACCTGCTGTATTATCACTAATGTTGTACGAATATCTTATAAATATATAAAATCAAAATGTATTGAATAAAATGATTCATAACACCTTTACATTGCATGAATGTATGATCTCCAACCGGCACATTTCTTATTCAACAAAGAAACTTTTAATTTACACTATCGCTCATGTGTGCACAGCAAACATGATAACAATATAAAATTGATTCACTTTTAATACTATTTATTATATAAGATTAATAGTTAAATTCCAAATGAACCCCATTATAGGAATTATTCACTTAAAAATTATAAATATACTAAACACAACACTCTCAAGAGCTGGTTACTAAGATACCTCCATGACTCCTCTACAAGAGACATCATGCCAAACTTTGAGACATGAGATGTCTCGTGTTTCAGGTTGAGACTGTGGGCCTTGTCTATTAGAAAACACTATTTCCTATCTTTACTAGAATGATAATTGTATTTTGAGCTTATCTTGGCTGGAGACTTTTACTTTAGTTCCTTGTGTGTGCAAGTAATGGCAAGGTGTTCAAGGTGTTCAAGGTGAGTGATAGTACACGTAAGCTAGGTTGTACCAAGTCCATGTTGGAGGTAGATCCACTGTGCTAGTGTGTTGGAGGGGAAGAAGAAAAATGATGTAACTTTCTAAATCCCAGTTTATGTACCTATCCTGTTCGATCATTAACTCTGCCAACGAAAACCTTTTGGAGATGTATTGTTGAGTATATTGATTCGGTGCCTAACTCAAGCACAGCCTCTTACCTCGTGACGTTGATAGTGTTAGGGTGTTATCTTACGCTCCTTCAGGCGTGCTGGTCCGATACATGAGAGCTACAACAGGAAATGTGCTCTGTCACCAGATATCCACAGTCTATTCTCAGAGAGGTATTCTTGCTGGGAGTCAAAGCAGTATTAAGTTAGGTAATTTCTGCCCTTTTCTGGTCCTTCTCTTAGGTTTCTGTGTATCATCATACTTTGTTTGTCAAGAGGTTCTTGACCATTTCTGACCAGACAGATTACAGATTGTAGGACCAGTGCTGGACCTTGAGTTCCAAAATAACTCTCTAAACTCTAAAATAAATGTTAAACTTCCTTAACTTTGTACTTAGGACAGTCTCCTAGTTTCCTTCATAGGTGACAAAGATTGACATCTCACAGTAGTCCTCCACATCACACAGTCCATAACCATCGGGGCATTATTACACTTAGCTTGACCCCACATGACCCCACATGACCCAGCCCTCCTTCTTAACACTATCACTGCTAGACCCCCCTCCTAAATGGTCAGGGCTACCTCTGTTGGCACCCTTAGGTTTACACGCATCAAGCTGATGGGAAACACAATAATGTAGCACTACTCTAGGAACGAGGGGCCCCACTGGTATTTCCCACATTGGCAATATTGAAAGTTTTCCTACTGATGCTTTGCAATGCCCTCTGTACCTAGACATGAAGAAACAGACTCACTGGTAGATTGGTGGCTCTTATTAGGAACAAAGATTATATTTGACCTTTGTTGAACACCCTCTATACTCCTTGCCTTGTAAGTCCAACATTCACCAAATTCTTGTGTGTGATTGGGGTGTTTAGAAGTTGTGAACGTAAGGTCAAACCTTCATCGTACTTGTGTCATTATGATACCTAGGTAGCGAGCTACACACTCTCTCCAACTTCTGTCCTCATCTCACATCAATCAAACTCCCTCACAGACCACTGTTTTCACTTGGTTTTATCTCGTAGCTCACTAGTAGCTCACATATGATCACTCGCTCAAACAATGTAGAGCTCAGAAAAATTCTTAAAGCTTGTATATGTAACATTGTTAATAATACAACCATTCTACTATACTGATCCCAGAGGATTGTTGGGTTGTTGCAATAACAGCTAAAATACTGGAAAAAGTTTACTGTGAGAGATTTTCTACACCATTCAACAAAATACGGGCACATTTCTTTCAAATTATAACACTAATCCAGTGTTCTTATAATGTATTTTCACACATGGCTGTACACAAGACTGCTAGAGTAAGATATTTCATTTGAGTGGAAATCTCTCAAACAATGTTGTTATCCTTGCATGAGCAAACCAATTCTCTTTGACATATTTTGAAATTAACTTTAACTCATGATTAAATAAATGTATATTATTCCTAAAAACTTTATTTGTATGCTTATAAAGTATCAAGTTTGTATAAGTGTCGCTAATTGTTTTCCTCAGGTTACATCCAATCATCTGAGAGTGATCAAAAGCCCCGATTGTCGGCTAGACCAGAACCTGCCATTGGTTGCTTGTTCAAGACAGCCAAGGAGGAGCTGGTGAGAAACCACACTCGTTTACAACTCAACTCAGAATGTGCATATCATAGTATGCTGATTGTTATGGTATTCCACACGCTTATTTAGAGAATATCTAACTACTGGATTCATAATATAAATTTTAAAAGTAGATGGAAAGTTCCAACCCTTTACCAAGACTTGATGGAATTTTATGAGTAGATTTTCAAGTATCTACATATCTTTTCAAAAATTATTTGGAATTATCTACTTCTAACAAATTACATCTACATTTCTCTCGTTAAGGTCATTTAACAATAAAACATATCTTATAATAAGAAAGAGAGAGTAGAACTATAACACCTTGGCAGTGAATTCTTGTCATAAGAAAACTGAACGCAATATTGCCCCTGTTTTTTGTCTGCCTGCATGGTTTTCATCCACTTTATTTGAAACCATATAAATCTGTTAGTTACAAACTCTAACATGAATTAGATTTTTTAGAGTGAGAAGAACCACAACAATAATGTTCCATTTTTGACATATCATTGACAGAGATAGTGATAATGGCGTCCATGTCTCGATGAGATGAGGGGATGATAAGAGTGGATATGAGGTGTGGAACCAGTAGAAACTCTTAACCTAACTTAAGCCTAGTTAACCAAACCCTGGTGACCATGGAACCGGCCGAGAATCGAACCCAGGACCTCTAAATCAGCAGCTATAGCTACTATACTACGAGGCCAGTTATTGACAGAGATAGCTCAGCAATATTTAACTTAATTGACTGACCTTTGAATCAAGACACAAGTTTGAATCCAATTTGGGGTTACTCAAGATTATTTTCTCACTTGAGTGTTTTTTATTGGTTTTTTCATTTCTATTGGTCAACACTGTTTTATTTTTTCTTTCCATATCAAAAGAAAGTTTTGTAATCGTGAAAAAAAATCTATATTGAGATTATGTTGAATATTTACATTTTATACTCAAACCCAAAAAAGTTTATTTTAAATTCTGTCTGTCTGGGTATTTGTCTGACCTTGGATCCAAAATGGTTGGATGGATTTTGTTCGAATTTGATATAATTAGATTTTACAAGACTATACCTCAGGACTTTTTTTGATTTGGACACATGTTCTTAAATTAAAGGTTGTTGTTAACTGGTGAGTGATTTTTTTAATTTAAAATATTTAGAAAATAGCTCTAAAGGTTTTGTTTAAAATAAATAACTGGGAATTATGTGGTATGAAAAATAGCATTGTATACTTTTTTGGGTAAAGTATTAAATTATGGGTAGTTTACTGATGACTGATTTTTTTTAAACTTTAAATATTTTTAAAATGAACCTTTTGATTTGGTTCATAATGGTTACCTAGGGAATGTTTAGCATATCAAACTATACTGTACAGTTGTTTAAGCTCATTTAAACTGTATATTTGGGAAGATTTTATATGACAAACACACTATTAATTTTTTGGAGTTAAATTTGTTTAAGGATAGTTTACTAATGACTCTTATTTTTAAATTTGAATATTTAAAAAAATGGCCCTAGAGACTTGGTTCAAAATGGGTATATGTTAAGTTTTTTACATATTAAATAATTATATATAATGTATATTAGTTTTTCTGAAAAAAAACTAGTCATATTACTGAAAAAGGATTTCTGTACATTTTGCTCACAATTGATATGTGAAGGACTATTTTCCATAATAATGAGTAATGTATCTTTATTTTTTCAAAATGAATAAATATAACCTATTTTTGAACTTTTTCTTGGTGCCATTATGTGGTACAATTAACTTTTATCAAACAAAACCAAATCCAAAATATACCAGGCTATTATCAGACCAATAGTAACATATGACAGTTAAACTTGGACACTAACGTAGAGACCAGCAAGGAGACCAATGCCATTTGAAAATAAGCGGCTGAGGAGGATACTTGGACCAATCTAAGAAGGAACTGAATGACCACAGGGCAGACCAAGAAACAGAGCGGGAGATGATATAAGGAAGGACCTGAATAGCTTAGTTGTGTGTGAGGCTAAGGACCGGCTACAGTTTGAATGGACGCAGACGTAAGTGATATATCCCTGGCGTTAAGGTTTCCTTGAATATGTCACTAACTATAAGTTGGTACTTCAAAGTACGCTCTGCTACCACTTTTCTCTTGTGACACCCACATAGATCCCGGGAAGCGTGCCCCAAAAAATAACCATGAGGTCACAAGAGAA
>CABFVX010011257.1:0-11259 GCA_902151425.1 Timema shepardi | reverse complement strand
AGAAAGTGATCCTCCTTACTTACACAGCATGTTGAGGGTTGGGACTCACAGTTTGAGTCGCCTCGCCAAGTGTCTACAGGGAGAAATTGATCCTCCTTACTTACACAGCATGTTGAGGGTTGGGACTCACTGAAAGGAGGTCAAGGTCAAGTTGGAGCGGCACGACGTACTAGACTACAGTCACTACTACTCTTCCTCACCACAAGGAGACACTAGCATCGGGCATCCAGGAGAAAGTGATCCTCCTTACATGGGGTGTGGTGAGTATCAATGTTAAACCTTATGGGAGAAAATGGCCTGGAGCTCTCAATTCATCCACTACTTCTATTTTATATAGGAGATTAGTCCGATACCTTAACTCAGTCGATAGCGTGTCTGTCTTCTTAGTTACTAATCCTGGGTTCTATTCCTAGTATGGTCAAAAAATATATCATTGATGAAACGTGTGTTTCCATTTTCACAATGATGAATTAACGGCATGAGCCTGGATGCTGTGCTTGTTTTAGATTTCAGTTAGTTTTCAAGTCGTGAGCTGGTATAATCAGTCGGTTCATTATATGCACGTTAAACACCTCAAATAAATTAAAAAACAAAAATATGTGGTTCACATTGTTTTTTTTGTTTGGTTGCTTGTATTCCGACACATCTGTATGTTTTTACTGTGGTGGATCACTTCAGTAGGGTATATTATCTTCCAAGAGTTGTCGATGAAATAGATTATAGTTTAACCATTGACTACGGGAAAGATATCAAAACAAGAAGAAGCATAAACAAGGGCGTAGTAAACATCATTTTTAGGGGGGTGCGCTAACAAATTCTAGGGGGAGTATGGACCCCCAACTCTGCGCTTTCTTTCAAACTTTTCATAGTTAGCAATTAATGTTTTCAGTAAGTAGGTATGTTGAGAATGTGGGTGTAGAAAGGTAGTAAACCTACCTACAGTAGCCCCATGGCTTCTTTGGCGCTGACTGACAGCTTTGAAAAGCTACCAGACCAAATTACGTATCCCTACGCTGGACCAGATGATCTGTAAAAACATGTGCTTGGCAGCTGTCACTTCTGACAGTCAACATTTAAGTATATACCTAAATGTTGACCGTCAGTAGTCAGCTGTTAATTGTCAGTCAGCACCAAAGAAACCATGGGGCTACTGTACATAAGCTACAAACTTCACTTCTGACAGTTGTTCTCTTTTCTTGGGGTGATTCCTGAAGTAGGATCTTCAGTATCTTACAGCCAACAATGTTTACCTTATTTTCTCGGACCCCCATTAGTCAGCTCCTTTCAAGAAAATTTCTTTATTTTTCCAATACCATATGAATGTATGAGAAAAGAAGTACAGTATTTGAAATGTTGACAGAAATAATTTTACAATAGGGAGTTTTACAAGGGGCGTTTGAAGGTGAATATTAAAATATTCATTGCCTAATATTTGGTTGATGACTTTACAATTAAAACTGTTGTAAGAGTAAAAAACTTAAATACTAGGTTTTTATACGTATTTTTGAACCTCCCATTAAGGGGGCGTCCAACAAATTCCAAGGGGTCCAGTTAATCCCGGAATGGATTTGGACCTCCCTGACCCTACCTTTCTATACCCTTGAACACAGGGGATTATTCAATATTATTATAATTACCCCGCAAGGAGAGATTCCTATTGTGGTACCCACATTGCATCATATTATTAGTTATCTTGTTTAGAGTTTTTCACAATACAATTCCAAACAAATCACTGACTATTCTAATTAAGAGTAATCTTGAAAACAAAATAGTGTGGGAGGATATATTGCCAGAAAGAATCTGTTTAAGTGAAAATGCCATATACCCTCTCGCACAAATATTTGCCTTCATTTGTGAATGGTATTTGGTTCATCGGCCGTGGCTAATAAGCTGTGAGAAGATTTATTTGATATCATCAAAGAAGACTTTGATAAGAAACACCACAATTATATTCTCAGATATTTTTATTATGAATATGAGGATCTCCTAGATGTACAGAACATATTGATTCTACACGGAAGAATGAAGAAGACTTTAAAGAGAGGGATCCGTCACATCACCTTCCGGAAATCATCCAAGATATATCTGACATTAAACGTACATGAGAATGACAATAAATGATAACCATCACCATATGTCAAACTGCTACTATGGGGGGAGTCAACCATAGCTTCAATCCATGCACTAAATGCTGTCATTTGTTGCAGAACATGTTATAATGAGTATTCCTTTCCCATTTGGGAGAAAGGTTTTACTATTTAGGGAAGAATTCAGACAATATTTACCCATTCTTTCGCATGCTCATAGGACAGCAATTGTTCAGACATGTGTTAATTACTTTTAGGTGTGGAAGGAGATTTAGATTCTTTAGTTATACAATAATGCAAGGAAAATTAACACTAACTTCCGTTATTAGTTAATGCAACTATGTGGTGGAAAATTGAGAAATATGCTTGAAAGCAAATACAATCGAAATGCTGGAGGAAATATTGACACATGGGTTGATAGTTCATGAAACATTTGGAAATAGGTGAAACCCAAGTGATATTTCAAATTGTCAAACTATGTACATGAAATGATGAAGCTGCTCAAATAAATGAGTAGGTATTGAGTATTTTAGAAAGGGAAGCTCCATTATCTCATTAGTGTGAACTCAGTCGACTGTGAGGATGAGAAGGATAAAGGCATTGTGCCAGTAGAGTTTTTTTTTAACATTTTGACCACCTCAGGAATATCGCCACACAGTTTTAGTTTAAAAAAATACGCAATATTATCATAAATCTCCTTGGGGACTTAAATACTATTATTATTTAGACCCGCGTTTTACTACCCGTTCGGGTTATACACTCTTAAATACTAAACAGGGCCTATGTAATTGAATCTGCCTATCAATGACATAATTGTATAAAAATCTAATTTATCCAACAATTTTAAAAGTTTTATCTCTAGGAAATATATTTTGTTTATAACCGAGAATAGATTTGGCAACTGTGGATCCTGGCAAGTCCTTTATTTCTAGATGGAATTAGCTCCTAGCTAGATTGATATTCTCAATCACTATTGATTGGTTACAAGATCAAACCTTGGACATGGTTGGTACCTATCTTTCCAAGTAAATTTTCAGCCATGACCAATTGTACGTGACCTTTCCGCATAAAATTTTATAGTTAATTTAATAACAATAAAATTAATTTACTCACTCTTATTTTATACATTCTTACGTAATAACTGTCAGAAATATTTTTTTTACAAGAAAAGCCTAGCCTTCCACACGTTTATTAATTGAAGTTTAGGTTTTATCATGTTGGCTACTTTTTAAATTAATCCATCTTAGACATGTCTAAAAAATTGGTGTGTTTATAGAGAGTAATAAATGATTGAGTATTAAAATGATCTGTTCTAATATCGGATGCTCCTTCAGTTGGCACGAGTCGGGAGTGTACGATCTTCCCGCGATGATCGACTACGTGCTGAGCAGAACCAGTCAGAGTAACTTGTACTATATCGGCCACTCTATGGGCACCACCATGTTCTATGTGATGGCCTCAATGAGACCTGANACTTGTACTATATCGGCCACTCTATGGGCACCACCATGTTCTATGTGATGGCCTCAATGAGACCTGAGTACAACGCAAAGATCCGAGCTCAGTTCAGTTTGGCACCAGTGGCCTTCATGTCGAACCTCAAGAGCCCAGTTATCAGACTCATGGCTACCTTCGAGGACACACTTGAAGTAAGTATGTTTTTATATCATAGATATAATCAGGTATTATGATATACATTCATGAATAGTGACATTGGAATAATACTATAATTACAATTTATTACATTCAAAATAATTTCAAAAAAGACCTGCTGGCAAATACAAATATGTAATTGCTATTAGGGTGGCGTTTTCAATATCAGATAAATCACCAATCCAAAAGCTGTATGTGTATATTAATCTTGAGTAAATACTTTAGGAAAGAAGATAAAGGTTTCATTAAAAAAAATAGTATTATTTAGTTGAGGTATCTATAAAATTAAATGATCTAGATGCGCGTAATTCTAAAAGAAAGATAATTCTGATCATGACCCTTTATTTTCTCATAAGGGCAGATATAGCAACTTTCAGTAAGTAAAATGTTTCATTTTAAAACTATGCTTCTTTGATTAGTTATAAATTGTAATACATTTAATAATTTGTTCAAATATATATTAATTTAGTCATTGGTGGTTTCATGGCCCCGGATTCCCTTAGATGCCCCTTCATGTTGAGTGAGACCACCTATCGATTGTAACCATAGTGTTGTAGTTCTTACCCCTTGATCCTCTTGCTGGGGGTGGTTGATTCATCATATGGGGTCTAAGTTTAATACAAAGTGGAACTGGCAGCCAATTAGTCTCCCGATGGTCACGTGAGGCTACGATATTAGCCAGAGGTGTTTTGTTGACCACAGTTAGTAAAATATTATATACAGCAGGTGTTTCGATGTCTCAGGGTAGTCAATTGAAAGAGTTATGTTGGATCTCCACACCCAGACCTCTGACACTACTTAAAACTTTTAACAGGCACTAGAACCTTTACCTACAACGTAACTAGTTCCTCCACTGTAATAACTATTACCCTTGAAACAATAAACCTGCCATATAAAACCTTTAATCGTGTGTGGACTTTTATATCCGGGAAGAACACCCTTAGTCCTCCACGCCCCAGGTGCTAAAAAAATTAGTTGTAGGAGGTAAAAAATAAGGGTGTCACACTATGTTAATTAGGTTTTTATATAACTTATGCTGGCCTAAAGAGAATGTATATAAACTGTATATTCCTAATGTTACAAAAGGAATGGATTCGACTTGAGAACATTAAAAAAAACTGTAGCATTTATCAATAAAGCTGCTCATCGAAGATTTACACCAACCAGCAAGAGTACGTCCTTCCTGTCCACTGAAAGGAATAGAAAAGCTGGTTCAACGCGACCCAGGCCCAGTAGCAATATTTGGTTTGGTCGCTCCCCCCTGTGCTCAAAACATTGTGCCACCACCACTTAGCCCTCATGCTACCATGCCACTTCATTACTAAGAAAATTACAATTTTATTAAATTAAGATAATTGTATTATTTATTTTATACCTAAATATTGCTCTAGTATAAAAGGTTAAATACTTAGTTAATATATTTTAATTTTTTTCTAATATGCCTACTTACTAGGCAACAATTTGAATAAAAGAATAAAAAAGGATGGGGAATAAATATATAGAATAGGTAAAATCAAAATTGACAACAAAATATAACTGTGCAATATATTTATATAGCCTCTATAAATTTTAAAACATAGCCTTTTGCAAATAAACTTAAAAAATGCTTCAAATATATAGATTAAAGAATACACAGTCTTTTACAAAAAATATAAAACCTCTCTCTTCGCCACTTCGATACAGCAAATGAATATATAATAATATTAAAATCTGTTTTCTGAGCTGTCTCTTTTCAGTACTCTAAATAGAAAGTCCAACGAGCCACTCCTGTGACATTGTACTGCTATGATCGATCTCAGTTTTAAAAATGATCTCTCAGCTGTCACGATCGTCAACAGACAATGTGGGGGGAAGGGGGGTGTTTGAAACGTAAGCTAAACAAACCTCAAAGAATCTGGTAGACAAGGTTTAATTTGGACAAATAATTCCCAGTTGTCTAATACTCTAGTCGTTTTTAATTTGTTTTTCTCATAATGTTGGAACGCAAAACCTCAAATTTGTTTATTACTTGTCTGAATATTGTCAGTTGAGAGTTAGTGAAAATACATTTAATGAAGATAATTCGAATTTATCTTTAAGCTATTTTAGTGATGGGCTTAGCCCAGCACGACAGCTACTTAATAATATTTACAAAAATTTGCACTAAAGGAGGAAATCAAAGAGGAAAAACTCGTTTGTACAAAAACAAGGCACACAAAGAAAATAACTGGCCACTATTCAAAATTGAACCTACTGTTCCCGCACGACTACCCCATGTTACATAGTCCTCTTGGCCCGATCTAGAACAGCCTGCGGCTCCCCACCAGATTGAGAAGGTTCCGGAACAATCAATACCCTTCAAACGTATAGAGTTGTGTTACTTTCTGATACACTGGAAACACAACAGCAATGAATTTATACGGGTTTTCTTCACTTCAACTCACTAAATTATTATATATTCTCAATTTATAATACAACAAAGCCCATAAAATATTTTTTTAACACCACGTCTTACTACCGTCTCATAAAGCTGACAGGTTGTCGGCAGCAATCGCGAATAGATGATCTACTGCCAACACTATCGTACACAAACTATGTTTCAGAAGAATCTATAAACAACCTATTTTTTTTATTTGTTGTTAGAAATGTTGCTTGAAGCGTCTGAATCATGTACATCTAGACATTAACCAGCAGAAAAATCCCAGAATGTACAGGATTTCGAAAATAAAGCGCTAATTCAAAAACGTAGATCTAGCTACGTATCTAGTCTTCAATGTTATAAGTTTAAATGGTCCCCTTAATATTTTCATTGTTGTTCCAAAAACTATCGTCCCTGCAAACCCTCTTAACACTGTGCCCCCAACTACTTCTCCAAACCTTCCTCTCCCCCTGCACACACTCATGACGAGGGTTGTGGGTTCGTAGCTCCACTGCTGTTATTCCGCGATGTATTGTGGCGGGAGACCAACCTCCCCTACCTAGCTTCTCTTTTCGTGGAGCTGGATTCTTCATTAGTCCCACTGTCACAACATAGTCCACTCTACCTTATTAGTAGCGATATTTGACTCTGGTGTCGCTGTTTACTTTATGGCACTGCGAACTCGACAGCTCATTACCGAGCCTATTGGGTTGTGTTATGTATGCCCTGGTAAACATTAGGGGTTGCACTGCGCACACACACATTATTATGCTTCAAATTCTCTTTCGATTTAATATTCTCATTTTAAACGGTTCTTTTGTAAAGACAACATTTTTTAAAAAAGTTTTTATCTTCAATATTAAAAGATTCAATAATTTACGGCCATTGGGCCAAGGAATACCTACCTTGTTTTTATCAGTCCCATTTGTAATATAAAGTTGAGACCTTTGTTATATTTGTTTATTGTTTGTCTTGTGATTAATAAGAGAGCCCGGGGGATGTTTAGTTCTTTCATTCTTTCATAATATGTTAAAAACGCTGTTTCTTTTTTTCACGCGCTCATCACATTTTTGCAGCACTTAAAATGGCTAAACAACTTCCAGGTATATATTAAGTATATGTAAATTGTTCCCCTTTTTGTAAATAAACTTATGATAACCAAGGTTTTCTTGTTTCTACTTATTACCCCTGGGTACAATACTTATAAACAATACAATAGCTACTAAACAGCGATATGTTAGCTCTCGGCCAATTCACTACTAGCGTCTATAATATCTTTAGAACGATATGTTTTAGATTGTGATGAATACATCTAATTAAACTGCTGTTTGCTTTTATAATACTTGTGAGATCATATTATTTAAAAGGTTACTCTGGTAAGATATTCATCCCCGCTTGTGGAAGTCAAGCAAGCAGTGTCGGGCGGCCATCCTGCTGAGGGTATTGTATTGCATCCTGTTGACGAGCGATATACCTCGCGTGCTTGATGGAAATATCTAGATCAGCGAGTTTCAAGTGACTAGTGAAACCTTGATAGATTGAATATCCAAGCTATTATGTTTGTTAGTTACAGTTATATCCACAATACTATATTCATTAAATTGAAAGTGACACCTGGATACGGGAATTGAGCACGGAAAACCAATGCTCTTATCACTGAGATATCCAGGAGTCATACCGTGTCCAGGTTAATTATACACACATTTTAAGGCATAGTCTGTCATGGACGTGCTGAAATTGTAATCTTCATATGTTTAGTCAATTATGATCACGAGCTATCAGATAACGCAGCCACCCTCGTCTCCGGAGGGCTTTATGCTGCCATTAGTTCAATGACAATTGTATGAATGCGCATATCATGAGAGATTAAATACCCAATCTATTATGTTTGCTTTTTATCAGTAGTTAGAGCATTGGTGCACTAAGTCAAGGATCCTGGGCTCGATTCTCGTGTCCAGGTATTATTTATTAATTTAAAGAATATTGTAAAACCTTGTTAAGTAATTGATTGTCTAAATATTATGGGCGGAGCCTTACCCCAGTTGAATAGAGACAGTGCTGAGGTGCATGACATAAAGAAAGTCCGTTTGCGAGGAGACTTGATGTGGACCGCTATCTCGCGGCTCTCTCTCTGCGTGGGAGTTAACTCTTATACTTAGGCAGCTCGCGAGGTCCTAACCCATCGCTAATTCTTCTCGTCATGCGATAGTATTCTATGTAATATATGTGTAGGCGTATATTATATTATCATCAGTTAGTTTTACTATTGCGTTATTCTTCACTCATGTGCACCACCCAATCCTCCAGGATTCAAACCCTTTGGGATCCATCCAGACAATGCCATGGTAGTGTTGTAGTTAGGGATTGCTATAAGGCACCGTGTAAAAAGGGATCTATATCATTGCTAGGCCTATAAACTTGACTATATATTTCCAGATTCTGATGAAGATGATAGGTATGCACGAGTTCTTGCCTAAAAGCGAGTTCTTGACATTAGTTGGAGGAGTGTTTTGCAACGATGACGCCATAACTCAGCAACTGTGTGATAACATCCTGTTCTTGCTGTGTGGCTATGACCAAGATCAGTTGAACACGGTGAGTGTAAAATATAACAATACCAACATCAATGTATGGAGATATTTCCATTTGTGTGATAATGATTCTCAGTAAATATGGATCAATAAGAAAATAATCTTCATTAAAGTCAGCATCTTTATTTATTGACGTAATACTACTGATATTATATATTACAGACAGCACTTCCTGTGCTTCTGGGTCATATCCCGGCTGGAGCATCAACGAATCAGATGGTTCATTACGCCCAAGGCGTCAATTCAGGTGAGAAGAATCCACTCTGAGATAATGCTATGCACATGAGCAATAAGTGATACAGACAACTATTTACCTGAATAGTTCTTACTGAAACATGATCACAGACTAACTTGAAGGTTGATTCTTAACTGTGCTGACCGTATAATTTGTTTGTCTTTTGATGGTACGAGCTAGTTCAACTTTCATGGTAATGGAAAAGCTACAAATAGTATGTAATAATATATTGTAGGTGATATATGTTCCACCTTAAAGAAATTTAATTAATTTCCTCAGCTAAATTTCGACAGTTCAGCTACGGACTGATCAAGAACCTCGCAACGTACGGCTCTCTGACCCCTCCTGATTATGATTTGAGCAAGATAACTGCTCCAGTCTTCCTGCACTGGAGTGATAATGACTGGATGGCAGATCCTAAGGTGAGTAATTACGTAAAATTTGTATTTTTAATAATGGTTTTGAAAATACTCGTAATATGACTACATCGTTTATATTCAGCTTGGTTAATTGTTAATATCATAATTTAAATATATTAAAATTTCAATTTTCAGTAAAGGTCTTTAACAAAGTTCTATATTGTATATATAATTATCTATCAATATAAGCTAAAATGATATCATCAGAACATGTGTCTTGGACAAAATTGTAAATCAAAATTTTTATCTCATCGATTAAACTCTCGGCTTTCTATCCTATTTCTTACAATATATAAAGACAATACAAAGTCATATGAAAATAAATGTTCACTAAATAACATTGACTAAACTTTCTAACTATATTTATTTCACATTACTTATGTTGATGACTTCTGAAAAACATCAACTCACCAGCCGAGTGGTATAATGGTCAGTTCCCCTGACTACAGGAGTCCCGGGTTCGATTCCCGGCTGGTATCATAGATGTTTTCCAAAGGAGCAATCATCCCAACTGTCACCAGGATTGGTTAGCTAGGCTCTACACCTTAATTATCCCTATCGTCACATCATCTCATTGCGGCTAAGATGTGTAGACAGCCCCCAATGTGTACCCTGGACAACGCTCTGTGCCACTCTAGCGGCTAAAAGATCACACACACAAACACAAGCAACATACGAAGATAATACATAACTCTCCTGGTTAAATTTCACACACGCTAAAAAAATAAAACTTATCCAAGCCTTTAGTAAAAACCACCTTAATATCTCTACGATGGTGTTTTGACGTTAAATTATTATCGTGTAATCACATTCATTTAAAATCATCTATTTAAGCCAATAATACTAATAATATGATACCAGCCCCTTAACAGAAATTACCATAAATAGTCTCACACATTTATTCATTCAATAAAATTAATGTTGGCTCTTAATTTCAGGACGTCCAAGAACTGAACGGTAAGCTTCCAAACGTGAAGGGAAGTATTCGAGTGCCTTATGCGGCGTTTAACCACTTGGATTACATGTGGGCCATTGATGGGAAACCACTGCTCTACGATACTGTGCTGGAAAATATGAAGAAATATTGAGAGGAAACACGTCTATTGTTATAACGTTACCGTTCAGAGTGCTTAGTTGCCATTTATTACCATAGATTTTTGTGAGAGATTATGGTGGGTATGTAGGGATCGTTAAAACTTTAAGGATTTTTGCGGTTTCATAGAAACATTTCACTGCCCAAAATAAACAAAATATTACTCCAGTACTGTGCAAATATAAAGTCTAAATTGCTTCACGTGGGGTTGTCACCAGTTGTTGGATATCTATTATGAGCGCATCGGCATTAGATGACAAACTTTTTAAATGGAGAGGAAAAGTTGTCATTAAATTCCAGGATACCTAGACAGATATTAAAGAACTGTTTATATCACCATGAGAAGAAAATTAAACTCTCTGTTTGTACTGAGGCAATATTTGAATGAATTTGGCCCGCAAAAAAAAGTGTTGCTACGAAAACTGCAAAAGAGCTTACATTTACTCCCGTTACCTACATTCCCACCTTGATCATCACAAATTCATTCGTTTCTTGAAAGTAATTCAGATATTGGTTAATCTTCACAAAATAGTTGAAAATATGGTCAGTAATAACATGGTTTTGTTGACTTACTTTAAAGATTACATTGTTTGTAAGTATATTTCGTTTATTATTTCAAGTTTAGAATACCTTTGTTTAGTACAATAAAAACTAATTGAAACAAGAAACATGTTTTTAAAAGAAGTTGGTATTATTTTTGTTAGTTTTATTTATGAAAGAATAATAAACTATTAAAGAACAAAGAGCAGATGCTCGCCACTCGAGATAAACACCGGAACTAAC
>CABFVX010011256.1:0-11262 GCA_902151425.1 Timema shepardi | reverse complement strand
CTGATTGAGTAGGTTGGTTTAGGCGCATGCACACTGATTGAGTAGGTTGGTTTAGGCGCATGCACACTGATTGAGTAGGTTGGTTTTGGTAAATGCGCATGGATTTAGCCAGTTAGTTTAAGCTCATGTGCACTGATTGATCCATTAGGATCATACATTCGATTTGGTATCCCAGGCTAATGTTGTCGTGCAGAAAAAGGAAAGCTGAGGTTACATCAAGTCGCGCAGAGCGGTCAGCGCCGATGAGGCTGAAATCTTGTAATTGTTTTAGAGCTCTTCGCGTGATTAAATTAGTACTTGTCTACTGTTGTTTTCGCGATTGTGTTAATCCACAGTAATATATGTGTTAGAACCTAGTTACTTATTCAGTTAACCTTTTTTCCTGTGCAAAGGGCTACTGGATAAAATATGCAATTTATTGTACCAAATTATCAAATATCGCCTAATCTTTTAGGGTTTTTGTTCAAGTTCATGTATAGTTCAATTTTTTTGCGTAGAAGCCTTGAAATTTCATGTTATCTGCAACTGTAGTTTTTTTTATCAATAATATCATTAGCTGTAAAGTAAAAAAAAAGTTCAGTATAATGTAATAAGTTTTGGCTACCAAATAATGGCTTTTCAATGCCATTCCTTTTATAATTGCAGTTTAGTTGATGTGTGTAAATGCTCACTATATCGACGAGGAACCTGTTTTATATATAATCATTTATACATTTCAAATCATAGAAATCCCAAATATTTAACGGTTCCTCTATGAATAGGTTCTAATTAAAAGTATTTATTCAATATACATACGCACGCACACATACATACAATGCATACATACCCACACATACATACAATCATACATATATAAATCCAATACAATACATACACACAATACATACATACATAATCACGCCATTCCTATTAGAGGTAGGCAAGACACTGTATATATATATATATACACCTCAAAAAACAAATCCGTACTTATTCCACCCTCACTAACTTTCTCCACACTTCCATATCCTTTCATACTCCCTTCGTTTAAACAACATCCATACGCTGAGTCATGCATGCTCTTTTATTCTTAAAATTCTTAGTTTTTCTTTTTTTCACACATACATATAAAACATTTAGCCAAGTATTACATGGCCTACCCCTTCCTTATGATCCACACCCTCTATCTTTATTTATTTGCTTCGTCACTTGATCCACGCACATCCTCTTAATATTCCCAAACCAAATTAATACGCTTCTTTCACATTTACACATTGGATTCCTTTTCAAAGCGCACTCCTTCAGCCCCCATTCGTTACTGACTCTGTCCATACGTGTTTTTACACACACATTTCTTAAATATATGACTCCAACCGCATTCACCTCACTCCTTTGTTTCTCCTGACAAACTTACACCTCCCAGCTATAAAACAATTTTGGCGTCAATACAATCTTATATACTGTCATTTTTGACTCTTTCTATACTATTCCTTTCTTTTAAATAGTCCACATACATCCAAATACTCTCCAAGATGCATTCACCCGTCTGTCAATTTCCCCATCCATCCTTCCATTTTTAGAGAACATTCTTCTCAGATACACAAGATTATTCATATGTCCTAACAGTTTTCCATTCATACTAAGATTAAAATCATTTACTATCCGTACTTATCAAAAACTATCACCATAGTTTTAAAAATATTTAAATTACGAAGATCCATTCTCCTTGTCACCACATTCACATGATTGAATGCATTCTGCAAGTCAATGTCTCAGCCATTAATATGGAGACATCCACATATAGCAGCACTCTCACAGCTACATTGTCCGTCTGTCCATCAACCACGTCCTCACAAACATTCCCTATGTACTTATTCATGAATACATTAAACAACCATGGAGGCATAACACAACCTTGTATAGCACTCTATTCAATGTCAAACCATTCTTTCAAAGTTCCATACACCCTAATGCAAGATCTACTTCTATCATATAGTACTGCCATGATTGCATTTAGTATCCATGCATCCAAACCATACTCCTTCTTAGAACATTTCATAACATAATCCTACTCACCCGATCGTAAGCTTTCTTTAGATCAACGAATGCACAACACAATTTCTTCTTTACTGCCATACATTTATTAATCAGTTGTTGCAATGCATATATAAGGTCCACTCAACCTATATCTGGCATGAAACGATATTGAACACCTCAAATATTGTCCGCGATTTTTTCACGCACCTTCTCAATTAATAATCTCCCAAAGACTTTGTATGGAATACTCAACAAACCAATTAACAAATAATTATTATATTCACTCTTACTGCCTTTGTATTTGTACAAAGTAACAATGACAGCATTCTTCCAGTCAGTGGTAACACTCGAAATACCATCGCACGTAGTGAATAACTCGCACACCCTAGAAAGTATTACCATGCTCCCACACTTCTCCCACACTTGAGCATTTCACTTGTGATCCAATCTACGCACATAGCTCTGCCATTATTTAATACTTTCATAGCTTTAACACCTCTGCCTTGTTAATTCCTTCACTCATCATAACATTTTCCCTATTTTCTGCTAACTAATATAATTTTTCGCCAGAAAACTGCTCAAAATACTACCTTCTTCACTCTCTTTTACTGTTTTCATTCCAGATCATCTCACCATGTTCATTCTGAGTGTCATAAGTCTTTCCTTGCACTCCTTGGGTCATTCTTTTTACCCACTTCCAGAACAGATTCTTATTTACTTCAAAATAATTTTCTGCATTCTTTCTTATTCTTTTAATCTCATTTACTCCTTACTCTTCTTTACTACTTTGTCTGCATAACTACTTTCTTTACTTTAATATATTATTTATTTAAAAATAAACTCATTAAAAACCATGTAATTCAAGCATATTAATTTGAACTATATTAATATATATTTTACACGCCTTGATGGCGTAGTTATCTAACAAGCTAGTCGTGTTAAGCTCGACCGCCGAGGACGGGGAGATCGAGGTTCGAATCTCGGTCGGGTGAACTGGGGTGGTTTTACTTAAATGGTTTTACACTCTCCCTCTACGCAAATGCGGGTTCACTTCCTCTAATTTAACCTTCCCAATCCATTAGCGTAATTAGTACTTAAAGCGTAAAACCCGAACGGTTAGTAATACGCGGTGCTAAAAAATAAATAAATAAATATTTAATATTTTTAAAAGCCAAATTTAAATAAAAGAATGCTTATGCTGATTAAATAATAGTTATCATAAGTTTTTTTTAATTTGCCACAGATTACCTCACTTTTTAACTGTATAGATAATAGATTCAAAATACATAGACATATAAGTTAAGTAATATAAAACAAGTACCATATTTAATCCTAAATATTGTCTTCGCCAAACATTTATAATGAGTGCAAATAATATTTTTCTAGGGCAAATAAAATAATCATAATATATCAAATATACAATTTATTGTATAGCATTTAAAATACAAATGAAACGTTTTAATCTAGTTTTTAAAAAGAGTGCAAATTAAACTATATTTAATTTAAAAGCTCCATATTTACTTTTAGCTGAAACAATGTATATTTTCTGTTAAATAGTTTGAAAGGTCATTTCATCTTAGACTACCTTGATAACAATTATTATTTTGATATCAAAGTATTACACATCCTAACTTGGCTTACACTAAGAATTAATTTTATGAACACCATATAAAATATATTATATACATGTATTCGATTAAACTGTTGAGCAAAATTGTCAAACATCTTGAGAAAAATCCCATAATAAGTAAGTGCCAAGATACAAACAGGATTGTGAATTGTCTTGAGAAACACCCTATATTCTAATCTTACAATAAAGAAAATGCTAAGATACAAGCCAGAATGTAAACCATCTTGAGAAACACCATATATTCTATCCGTACAACAAAGTGAGTGCTAAGATACAAGCCAGAATGTAAACCATCTTGAGAAACACCATATATTCTATCCGTACAACAAAGTGAGTGCTAAGATACAAGACAGATTGTAAACCATATTGAGAAACACCCTATATTCTACTCTTACAACAATTAAGTTTAATAATATACACCAGATTTTATACCTTCTTGAGTAACACCCTATAATTCTATCCTTACAAGAAATAAGTGCTAAGATACAATTCACACTGCAAGCCCTCTTGAGAAACACCCTATATCTTACCTTTTGAGCCAAGTAAGTGCTACCTCAACAAGCCAGATTGTACACCATGTTGAGAAACACCCTATATCTTACCTTTTGAGCCAAGTAAGTGCTACCTCAACAAGCCAGATTGTACACAATGTTGACTCTTTAAGAGATACACTAAGTTCTACCCTTACAGGCAAATGTTTACATCAACAAGCCACGTTGTATACCATTTTAAGAAACATCCTATATGCTACCCTTACAACTCTGTAAGTGTCTACCTCGCCCTGACACATTGCTTCTTCGCCAACCAAGTCACCGTTCCGACAGACAACGACCCTCTTGAGGAACCAATTTTGATATCCGATTTCGGGGCACGTTGCCCCCTACCCCCACCTTCTTTGTTCTTTTTTTTTGTTTTTGTCTTTCTTGTCACGGACGTGACGTCACGGAAACTGTCTAGTGGAGGGAATTGTTTGAGATTGGAATGGATGTAGGAAGAAAAGAGGAAAGGGTGGGGTAGTTGGATGGTAAGGGGTGGTTGGGGACAAGTTTGGACTGAGGCAAGGGAACGTTTCTTGGCATCGGTTTATCTAGGTTGTAGGTGTCGACAGAATGATCAAATAAAAAAGGAAGTGTCGGGTCGGATGTTCTTTTGACACTGAGAACGTGATTCTTACAAGACATGCTACAGGTTGCTCACCGCACGTAGCGTTTAGCAACTGAATAAAAAACCTAAAAAAAATCATGAAATGAAATGTAATCAAAAAGTTATTTACTTGTTTGAATGATGTGTTGAGCACATGAAAAGAAAATTGAAAATATAATCATAAAGATACAAAATTATGATAAATTAAGGACAAATTAAAAATAAATTAATAATGAATGTCTTAGAGTTGCTCATAGGCTTCTATTTAAAATTATAATAATAAAATATTTAACAACTAAACGTAAATATTTTCTATTCATATTTTTATAAACTTCAAATAATATTTAGAAACACGGTATTTACAATTTTTTAAAATTTTATATTTGGTAGATGATTTGTTGATTTAAAAGGTTTAAAAATATATTTATTTTATGTTAAATAAATAAATCTTACCCTCCTTTAAAGAGCATTTTATTTTCCAGATTTAAAAGAAATGTCATGAAAATTAATCTCTAAGAAAATTAAATCTAATTAAAATCTAGATCCTCACGACTATTTAATATCTAGCTCAGAATATGTAGATTATTTCCGTAGGTCAACGTAAATAGGATTTTTTTTAGCACCGCGCCTTACTACCTGTTCTGTTTATTAGCTTAAATGAATTTAAATGGCAAGATTCACATTACAATCATTTAATTAGTATTTTGTTTGCCATTAATTGGGCTACATATGGCGGATAAAAAGTCACTATAATACAAATTCAATTCATTCATTGGTTAAAAAATAGAATTGCCGTATAACTTTTACTTTGGATGGCTGGTGGATTTTGGTCAGCCATAGGATTCCCTACCTAACGTATGAGTATATGAAAGTAGATCTGGTAGATTTACCCATTATATTGGTTGAAAAGTATATCTAATTGAAAAATGAGAACTTTACTAAACATAGTTTTTGCTTTCCCCCATTGCTTGCCAAAGGCATCTCCGTTGTATTTATACTATATTGTCTAAAATATAATATATATATATATATATAGCACCGCGTCTTACTACCTGTTCAGGTTATACGCTTTAAGTACAAATTACGCTAATGGAATTAGGAAGGTTGAATTAGAGGAAGTAAATCCGCATTTGCGTGGAGGGAGAGTGGAAAACCATTTAGGAAAAACCACCCCCAGCTCACCTGACCGAGAATCGAACCTCGATCTCCCCGTCCTCAGCAGTCGAGCTCAACATGACTAGCGCGTTAGCCAACTACGCCACCGAGGCGGGTAAAAAAACTGTCTAAAATAAGCACAGTATTTAATAACAGGTGTTATAAAGACTGCAAAAGCTCAAAGCCCGGATATTGATACATCAAGTGTCTTTCATTAAGAAGTGGCGTATAGTGGAGGGTTGCAAGAGTAAGCCGAGCCTATTAAAACTGTACCTGTGATATGTTTGAAAACCCTTATTCCCCATTTGACCAATCATTCATAGACTCACGCTGCTCTACACACCTCACATGGAACAGTTGATACCTGACCAATGGTTGTTATACTGAGTTATGAGAGCATATCACAGGTACAGTTAAAGCTAGCTCTGCTTAAATAGCTATCCTTAACACCACACAATTGGTATTTAGTTAAAATGTAATCTGTATGTTGTTTGCCGATATTACTTAATGCCTACAAATCACCAGTTAATATCGCAAAAACACTAGATATAATCTCCGGGGGAACTGCGTGATTTTATTTGGTAAAGAGCGTTGCCATTTTATTGTTTTCATGTGCTCAATCGTACCTAAAAAATAAGACACATTTTGAAACGCCGATTCGTCAATGTTGCCAATAGCTCCTTCTTAACGCCAGCACACCACCTTTCTACATAACTGAAAGAAAAGAGCTTTGGCGACAGTTAACTGAGAGAGAACGAGTATAATTCTTTTCTTTATAAGACCTGCCATTCCCTCAGAGATGATATTCGGTGCATAAATACTTTGTAAATCTAATTGATAAAACTAATAATGAGATATTCACCTTGTTCATCGCCTGTTGATACCGCGTAGCCTCTCTGCTCCTCGTGACCAACTCTACAACACAAGAAATACAGACATTAAACTCATAAATCATTATATAAACTCACTATTACAGTTAGATATGAGATACGTAAATACATTACGTTTTGGAAGGAAATACTCCAACAATTTAAATGGATCGAACGAAATATATATATTCCAATATTTAACGTCTACGCTTCAATTTAATTTATCGTAAGGGCGTTAACACCAGACAAATTAACAATAAGTTAAGGATGTTGCGCACCTATAACGTAATGGCAGGTTAAGGTAGGATTTCACGTGTTAATGTATGTACGTTTGATTCTGTGAGTTTTAAAGATATATCATTGAAACATAAAGTATAAATTCAAAATAATTTCTAAAATTGGTAATATATTGTCACAACAATATTTTTTGGTGTAGTCCTACGAAACAACAAACACCCTTCCCTCTCCAAGTAAGACACTTACGAACCGTACACAGCACATGCGCTCTTGCTCCTTTATCTAAGTTATACTCGTAGCTCGTAGGATATGCGGAACGAATTAGTAAAGAAACACGCCATCAAAGAGCGTAAAGGAAATACTATGTTAAAGAAACATTGATAAAAGAGCAACATGTGATTCACCCAAGAGCACATCAACCAATTTCCTACTATCATATATATATATATATGCCTATATATGTATATATAGCTCAGAAACTACTGGTTATATAAAGTATATTATAAATTATATTATAAACTACAATATTTTTATTTTTAATAGTCCTACAACTTTGCAATAGTAAGTAACTTCGTATCTCACATAGTTGCGGATAGAGGACCAAAATTGGAGATTTCCGCTTATGTAAGTAAAGTATTCTCAAAGTAATTTTAATTTGAGGACGAGATGAGTTATTTTTTAAATAATATTTAACAGTGTATTGGTAAAATTTCTAACCAAAATTAGAATTTATTTTGAAAAAATAGATTGGTTCTTTTTTTTTGCCATTATGCGAATTATTCTTCATTTTAGGGTTAGATGTATAAATTAAAAAATATTTTTTTAGGATCTACCAGATTTTAGCATGATCAGTGAAATTATTTTGGCTCTAGGTCGAGATACTGACACACAAATAGACAGATATATTTCAAAAATTACTTTTTCGTGCTCAGGGGGCCATTAAACGTCAACAACCGTCAAAATACGGATTTCAAAACTTTTTGACGATCACAATACTTTCTCTCAACAAAAGTATTGGAAGATAGTAAAAGTAAAAAAATAACAATATATAAAGAAATAATGTATCCAAATATAATAGGCCCGTGTCTATAACTTATTTTAATATATTTTGGTTCAGTTTTTAAAATCATCTCAAATCTATTCTTCAACCGTTTGATCCTTTATCGCTGTTTCTGTATGAAAGTTATATTGACATTAAAACTATGCTTGAAATTATGTTTCTCGTCAATTCCCATACCCATAAACAGTGGTTGTTTATTAAAATTGAATAGTCTTTGGCTACTAAATTAAGACCCAAAATAAAATTAATTATTTAATATATTGTCATAAGCAAGGTCCCTCTTTGTTTGGCAAGTTCAATTGATAACTATTATACTTAAGCCATTTTACTGTTAAAAAAAGAAGAAAAATTACTTCCTCAAATTTTCTGTGAATAGATAGTGTCGTATTTTGATAATATGTTACCAGTAGTTTACTTATGTCCTAGCAAATATAATAAAATAGAATCTAAATAAAATAAAAACTCTTGTTCACAGTAATTAAAGAGGATTTGATCAGCACATCTATATTAATTTTAGCAAACCTATGCCTGAATATTGTTAGTGTGATACATAGAACCTCAGTTTCACCCTTTCAATGAACTTTAAAATAATCGTAGCTTGCTCGTGAGCTCATACATAATAAGACACAGAAGTTCTCTTTCTCTACTAAGAGAGAAGCAAAGTATAAACACCTCCATATTAGAATGAAACCTCTTGAACAAGAATAATATCATTACTTACATACGAGGGGAAAAATTGGCCAGACAAAACGAAGGTCATGTTTTAAATCGACTGTTTGTGTGTTTGCTCCCCGATTACTGCAACATTTTTAGACCAACAAACTCAATTTGGCAAGAAGATTCTTTGCACCTGACTCAAACGACACATGTATATAGTTTATTTTAACTTTGACGTATATTGCGAGACTGACGTCTTAAATCACGTGAACGCCGGTTATTCTATATGAAATTGATTTACTATTGAGTAAAGTATTAATTTGTTTTCTATCAAAACTCGATCACCAAAGGAAAATATCAGCTTTAAATCAAATGAGAAATTATATGAGATATTTTACTTGAAATCCAAATAGAAGTCTTAAGACTTTAGTAAGGATAGTAGCTTGTAGAAAGATAGGTCTACTGTTTACATAGCTAGTGAGACTATAGTAACGATAATAACATGGAGGTAGTGAGGTCTACTGTTCAAAGAACTACTAGTAGGACTGTAGTAACGATAATAACATGGAGGGAGCGAGGTCTACTGTTCAGAGAACTACTAGTAATACTGTAGTAACGATAATAACATGGAGGGAGCGAGGTCTACTGTTCACAGAACTACTAGTAAGACTGTAGTAACGATAATAACATGGAGGGAGCGAGGTCTACTGTTCACAGAACTACTAGTAATACTGTAGTAACGATAATAACATGGAGGGAGCGAGGTCTACTGTTCAAAGAACTACTAGTAGGACTGTAGTAACGATAATAACATGGGCGGAGTGAGGTCTACTGTTCACATAACTACTAGTATACATAGCTAAAGGTTTATAATGTTCAAACATATTTACAAATTTCGCATTTTATTTTTTATTGTTCGATTAAGACAGAATCGGTAGGCCGGGAATAAGAAATGTATAAGCATCTATAAAAACGTCACACGTTGAAGTAAAGAAACCGGTTTATTATAAAAGCGGCATAGCAGAACGTTTTGAGGGAGGGTAAAAGAAAAGAAGTGGTGTGAAGAGAAAGAAGGGTTAAGCTAGAGGTTCGGGAACCTATATTGGGTCTCCGCTCCAGGGACGACTGAGCACCGCCTAGCAAAGTGTGTGTGTGTGTGTGTGTGTGTGTGTGTCCGCCACAGATTCCGACTCCTAATTAAGACAAGGCTATGGGAAGTAAGGAGGGGTGATGGGGGAAGGGAAAGGATATTGATCACGAAGCCAAAAAGAGGGGCGAGGGGAACGCAAAAAAAAGGGTGGGGGTTGTAGCTGCAAGAAGGAGAATGAAGGAAACCAGGGGAGTAATTTCCCCCGTGGAGGCACCCTCCTCTTCCCCAACCCCTCTATTACTCCCTTCAACCCATACGCCATCATATGTACACTCCTAGGGTTTGCGACCGTTCCGTTTACACACTCGGCTAGAGGCTACTCTGGCGGATAATGCCTACAGGATATCCTAGACGTTCGCGGAGCTGTCTATCATCCATTTTGGGTTCCAAATAATTGAGTTTTGGTTGTCGAATGTGGATTAAATGGTGAGAATACAAATGTATCTGATGTAGCGTGTATTTGGAGGTTGTACCGTTTAAAAAAAATCGTGTACTTTATTTTTAAGCCGTGATTTGTCAAGCTGACATATATTGATACAAAGAAGTTATTAAATATGAAGAGTTATGCTTGATTTTATGAAAAGTTTATCAGAAATAAATTCTTGAGTTAATTTGAGTAATCGCTCTTTAAAAATATAGGTAAATAATAGAAATGGGTATTTTTATTTCCATTATTTAAAGCAATAGTTTTTTTTCTCATACCCTAAATCTTTAACAAAATACAATGGCTTTAAAAATGATGTACCAAACCTGGCTTAGAAGCTGAGATGTATTGAAATTTTGTTTTGAAATACATACTCCCTTGTAGTATAATAAATATACCTTGACAAAAGTAGAGTATGTGCGTCAGAAACAAACTAATAGAGGACCTTGTCTGCAAAGGGACGGATATAAGAATATTTAGAACAGAAGAATTTTTTAGAGCGAGGAAACCTTTACAACAAAGTTCATTTTGGAGCCCTCATTTTTTTACACTAATATTATTAACATTCAATAAGTACAGTTAAATTTTACAGGTATAAATTATTATTATTTATTATATATGTTATTATTAGTTGTAGACAAATGTGTGATAAAGAGAAACATTAAGAGTCTTAAGAATAAAAGAGCATGTATGACTCGGTGTATGTAGGTTGATGAAGTGAAGGGATTATACAAGGATAGTGAAGTGTGAAGATGAGGATGGATAATTTAGTACGGAGTTGTTGATTTCTGAACTATAAGCACAGCTTCTGGCCTACCCCGTAAGGGAGTGGCGTGAGTATATGTATGTATGTATGTATGTATGTATGTATGTATGTATGTATGTATGTATGTATGTATGTATGTATGTATGTATGTATGT
>CABFVX010011255.1:0-11265 GCA_902151425.1 Timema shepardi | reverse complement strand
CTACCTATATTACTTTAAAGAAAAATTACCTTCATCCATGACTTTTTACATAATTTAGATTAATCCAAATCAATACATTACAATTTCTTGCCACACCTTCCTTATTATTTCCCAACAAATCTAAATAATCTGCGTATCATAATAAATGCTTTGTGCCGTTTAATTTCAACCCTTCCATACTCTCTTGCATTACCCTTATAGCATACTCTAAGTATAGATTAGAAAATAATGGAGAAGGTGAATCTCCTTATTTCCACCGATTATTTATTTCAAAGGTGTTTGATAAGTGACACCACGAGAATAAGTCAAACACACCTCAATTAGCTTGACAAGTTTTTGGCGTATCCCGACCATAACTAGTATTTCAAATAAATTGTTTATTTTAACTGAATCATAGACCTTTTTAAAATCTGTGTAGAATATTGTTGAACCATATTGTTATTTTTCTCACTTTTTTCTAATATTTGCTTGTTAGTGAAAATATGATCCGTTGCTCATCGGTGATCATACCATGCATACTATTTAATCAGCATGTACTAAACGTTCATACATCGTATTTCTAAATAGTTTAACTTTATCATCATTTGTTGATCACACTTTTCGTACATTTTAGAGTAGATCACTCAGAGTCCATAATAGCAAATATCCTAAATCTATAGCTATCCTCTTATATCATAACGAGTGCGGATACATTATATACTTCTAGTACTGTATTAAAAGCGACATACTACATCCTTGAATATTGTGTGGATATATGATGGCTACACCCTTTTTAAATGATAATTTCCTTTACACTCTCTCTTAGAAGTACAGTAACCCCCCCTACAATTTTTGATCAGTTCCCTAGGTACGAGTATTTACTAGACTTCAATAGAGTTCAATAGTTTCCAATAGACTTCAACTGACTTCATCAAATTTATTCATAGTTCTTTGATCATAAAAACATATTTAAATAAGATTTAATAATTATTCATACATCATACCTAGAAAACATTTGTTTATCTTTCATTGATCACAGACATACATCATACATGATAGACTAATGTTTGTTGAATATAGAATATTTGAATATCGTTAATTCATTAGAAGCATACACCATGACTATAAGATATTTGATCATATTTCACGAATCATACCACATATCATACTTATAACACATTCAAGCATTCCTCATTGTTTGACACATATAATATATTTAATCATATTTCGTAAATAATACCATGCATTTTATTTAAACGACAATACATTTGATCATATCTCATTTATCATATTTCATATCTATAGAACATTGATTCCTCATTACTCGCTTTGGTGGACACGTGGTCTAACACGCGACTCTCGGAGTAGACTAGACTGACGATGGCGGGGAGCTTAATGTTTAGAACTTGGTCAGGTTGTACACCCATCGTCAGAGGTTTTTTTCCAAAACGGTTTTCCACTCTCCCTCTACACAAATAGGGCTACACTTCCTATTAATATAACATCATTAATCCCTAAAACTGTTATCGTAATTAATACATAAGCGTATAACCCAAACGGGTTGTAAAACGTGATGCTAAAAAATATGCTCTCCATTTATCGATACATATAATACATTTAATCATAGCTCATTGATAATACCAGACATCATACTTAAATTACATTTAAGCAACATTTATTGAATCCCGCATACTTTGAAGACATTTGTTCATCATTCAGTGATCACAAACACACACCATACATGATAGAGTAACGCACCATGATTATAGAACATTTGACTATCATTAATTGATCTTAATCATTCATCATAACTAATGCATAGCATCATACATGCAAAATAGTAAATATACATACCATCATATATACATACATACCATAATACAGGCATACATGCGTACACATATATCATATATACCCTCATATATAGTTACATATACAAAATTTTACATACAAACCCTCACACAACCATCCATCCAGCCAATACTTAAAATATAATACATACAAAACATATATACCATACATACAATTCATACGAGTCGCTTTATAGCTATCCAAGACGATTAGGAATGCACCTCTGATAAGAAGTTTAAGATATTAACGTTTATAAAGGATGTACCCATCATTCATATCCATTATCATCAACGATGATAAGTATATATTGTAATAGATTATATCATATTTCATAATAAGGCAATTCACGGCTAAGAGGTTTAGCTGTTTAGCGTCAGTACTTTGGCAAGACGTCAAGTCATTGCCAAGCCAATAGTCACACGTCATTGAGATATGTGTTATTAGGGAGGGGGGTGATAAGGGTTGACAATGGGGTGACAAGTGTAGAGCTGTCCAGTGTCAATACGTTGAAACAAGTAGGGGGTGGAGCTGTAAGTGATACTTTAACTAGTTTGGTTCAGGAAGTTGTGGGGTTAGGGTGGTGGATATAGAGAATAAGGTGGAGGGTTGAGGAGTGTGGGATGAAGTTGGAGGGGGAGGGGCTAATGAAGTGTATAGGCTAATGTAGTGAGGGACAATCTTAGGTCTTATTCATGGGGATTTTTAAGGAGAATTTGACTGGAGGAAAGGATGGAAAAACGTGTGGTTTTACACTAGACTAGGAGGACATGAAAGTTGGGGCAGTTGGATAGAGAGGGAATTTTCAGTCTGTGGTTTTGTTGTTGTGTTGTGACGTATGTGAACTGCAGTTTAGGATACCTGGTGCAGAGGAGTGAAGAATAATTATGTGAAGTACACAAGTATTTGCCTGTAAATAAAATAGAAACACATTACATTTTTACATTATAATTGAGATTGTGGAATATTGTTTAGGGAGGAGGGTGTCGCAGAGGATAATTTACCAACTAAACTATTGTAAATTGCATTAGCATCTTGTCTATCGATAATCGCATTTCATGCTAATAAAATGTACTAGATGATTTTACTTAATATTTCATATTTTCTATCCTAATACATGTGTTAACTGTTATTTCATGCCATGGGATTATGATGGGCTCAATAAATGAGGCTATAATAGACTTGGTGTTGATTAAACTACTACTGGCTAGGCTTTGTATGCATGGTGCGACACAATATGATTAGATGAACTATTTTAGATAGAGTAAATTAATAGATCATGTTAATTAACTCGATTCATGGCACTTCAATGATATTATCCTACTCAAAAACTCAGACTTTTTTGGTATTATATACATTCATGTTAGTAATAATGATTCTATGATGAGTTATTTAATAACGGCTGAATCGCCTCAATCCATAGTTATACAGTTTACTTAATTTATTATTATTATTATTATTTTGCACCGCGTCTTACTACCCGTTCGGGTCATACGCTTTAAGTACTAATTATGCTAATGGATTAGGAATTGGGAAAGTTGAATTAGAGGAAGTGAACCCGCATTTTCGTGGAGGAGGAGTGGAAAAACATTTAGGAAAAACCACCCCCAGTTCACCCGACCGAGATTCGAACCTCGATCTCCCCGTCCTCAGCGGTTGAGCTCAACACGACTAGCGCGTTAGCCAACTACGCCACCGAGGTGGGTTACTTCGTGTTGTTGATAAAAATGTATGATAATAAATTTAACCTGTTTATCACATTTGGTCTTGGTAATGTAAACAAATCAACTGTGTCTTAGTTGTTTTTTTGCACCACGTCTTACTACCCTCTTGGGCCATACGCGTATGTAGTAATTACTTTAATAGCTTAGTGACTATGAAGGTTTAATTGATAGGAAGAACATCCGCATTTGCGTTGAAGGAGAGTATAAAGCCATTGGGGAAGGGGGCACCTTCAGTTCCCTCGACCGGGATTGAACTCTGATCTCCCCGTCTTCAGCAATCTAGTCCAACACGAGAGCAGTGCGTTAGACCACGCTGCCACCGAAATGCGTGAGTCCTAGTTAATACGTTTAAACTATCGGCCAAAAGATCAGGCATTTCACCCTAATTTTTTATCATAGTGTCACCGTCAAAAGAAATGTTTCTATGTAAGTACCATGTAGAGAGAACAAACTAAACCCCACTTGTTGAATGAAAGGGAGATTGATGCAGCCTCAGTGTCAGAGTGGAGTTGTGTCAGGTCTTCTTGCAGACGGAGAGAGTGTGGAATTGGCCTGTAATGATGACGGGCTTGGAACTTGGTAATGACGCACAAGGCAAGTTTTTACACTTAAGACTGACCGACCTTAGTGTGGCCCTGGCCCGAGGCTTCTCATAGATGGTGCAAGTCACAAACACGTGGAGAAAAGGTGGGGGAAAGAAAGAATTATCTACACCTACTGGCTGGCTATAATCTAGCACTAGCCACTATTAAGTGGACTATGAATATTACAGGGCCCAGATTTTGATTATCTAAAAGTTATCTGAAATTATTTATAAAATGACCTGAAAATTCTAAAAAATACTTCGATTTTTCAAAAAATTATCTAAAAATTTGAACAAAAACTCTTAATAAATGCATACGTCTGAATCAAACACGCAATTTAAAAATGTAGAATGCAATTAAAAGCCTTTAACAATTAAACTCATGCATTCTGATAAATATAGCCTATTATTGATTTATAAATATCTGCATCAGAAGGAAAGCTACCCCCTTCCAACGCAAATTTCTCCAGCTTGCAATGTCTCACCAAAAATTTATATTCTACACCCATACAAGTAAAGAGGATGCAAGTTCATGGCCTACATTAGATTCTCGTTCCGACAACTGTATGATGACAAAATATTTGTTTGAGCATTTATGCATTTATAAAATATCTTTAGTATTTAAAAATATACCGTTTATTCAATATAAATGCATTAAAATTACCCAAAAATTCCTAAAAGTGACGTAGAAATGATTTAAAATGCCTAAAAATGTGTCAAAAATTATGCAAACCAAGAAAATATGACCTTAAATTCCAAAATGTCAAAAAATGACCAAATGGGTTTACATTTCTACAGTAAAGAGATCATGAACAGTTTAAATGTTTATGAGCATTGGATGTAGCAAACAAAGAAAATATGAGATATCATCAAAATCTTGGCGCTGGTTATTAACTATTCATATTTAAAATATGTGTCTGCCCTTAAGATATTGTCACCAAATTATTCTCAAAATGTACATAGACACACACACACAGCTCTTCTTATGAAGTTCAGTGTATAATAGCTTACTGGACGTCAGAATTAGGCATAAATAACCTAAGAATAGATACGTTATCTAGTGCCTGTTCAAATCTTAACTTAGTTTTGGAATATCGTGTTTTAGGTATGTTACTCTTGAATTTAAGCATAATTGTGATCTCTTTCGTGAATGTTTGAAAACTTATAACTAAAAACATAATGAAAATAAATATTCAAATAACCATGGTTGACCGTGTAGATGGGGAACTTATGTTTTTAATATAATTTATACATAAAAATTTAACAACATTATAAAACTCGTAATTCCTTTCCTTGTGAGCTATGGATATTTTAAATATTTAAATAAGCTATTTGGAGAATTTCCTTGTATATAGTATTTTCGGATATTCACCCTATAGCTCCAATTTACACTTTATATAAACATTTAAAAAATGTCATATCATTAACTATAATATTCAGCATAGTAAAATGGCAACTCATCGTCTTGTAAAAACCGATTATTTTAAAATTGTAGTTCAGCTAATTGTAAGAAATATTTAGCTTCCTTAATAGTGTTAGTCGCCCACTTGTACTTACAAAAACATGTCATTTCTATAAAATATCTAGCTCAGTAAAAATTGTGAATCCACTTCTAGTAAAATTTCTCAAAATCTCATTATGAATTCTGATATTGGTGAATTAACCATTTATAAAATATTCAGCTTTTATAAATTTGTAGGTCCCTTAATTAATAAAACTTAATATAATTACTTTACAACACTTAAAATTCGGCAAATTTAAATTTTTTACTTGTAAAATATCTATCATTTTGATCATTTTAATTTCCCTAATAGGTCTAATAGTATGTATATATTTTTTTAACATAATAATATTCTAAATTTGCAATATCTAGCTTCATCCAAATAAATTTATCCTACTTTTATACTTTATAATAATACAATTTTTGCATCCATTACTGTTTCAATCTTGTAACCTAGGTCAGTTTTTTTTATTCAATCTATATACTATTATTTTCCACTACCGGCTTGTTAGGCCTGTCGTAGCTTCTTATGCCTGAACTTAAGACTAGGACAGGCACAACATCAATTCCCCCGGTCGTTAATTCATCACTGTGAAAAGACAAAGCAACAGTTCACCAATGATACATTTTTCGGCCATACCGGGAATTGAGCCCGGGACCCTTAGCTCAGTAGGCCAACACGCTACCGACTCAGTCAAGTTGTCTAGTAATATTACAAGAATACGTCTTTTGGAACGTTCAAGGCATGTAAAGCCAATTTGTTTACCCTAGAATGTAGTGGCCAGCTTACCTTGTAACTTTACACTATATAACCATCTTACAAGATAAGCTACCTTCCAGGGAAAATGGTGTCTACATTCCGTTTGGACTGAAAAGTTGTTTTATAAGAAGCGCCATAGTGTTTGTTGTTGATCAAGGTAAAACTGCTACATTTAAGGAAAAAATGTTAAAATTCTAGTCGATATCGATGGTCTTGGGCTAAAGTGCTTGTCTCAGGACCCGATGTTCGTGGCTTCAAACCCAGCTGTAGTCGACGGGTTTTTCATGCGCGATACAAATCGGTAGCACAACTTCCTTCAGAGGGTAAGTAAGGCCGTAGATCCCATGTCAATTGTGGCATGTAAAAGAACCATGGGAAGTATGTGAAAATACCTTTCTCGGCAAAATGGTTAAGCCATTTCGCTCTTGCCCATAGAAATTCTCGTGTGCTGATATAATCAGTCGGTTCAGAAAGTTCACGTTAAATAACTCAAATAAATAATATAATTATAAGGTTTAAATTAATATTTAAAATTTGAATGATCACATAGTTTGATAATATTTAAAATGGTTAAACTTACAAATTCCTTAATTGTGATATATGTATATTTTTGGCTTGAATAATTTTCCTTTGTAGACTGTATGACGTTTTGAAATAAATAATCCCCAAAATTGCACAATATTTAGATTTTTATAAAATGTAAATATTTTACTAGAATTTCTTTAAATCAGTGGTTTTCGACCTGGGGTGCGTGTACCCCCAGAATCACCCAAAGACATTTTAGTGGGTACATAAAATATAATATATATATATATATATATATATATATATACTAAACACACATAATTTAAACTTATCTAATACCATATTTTGGATTTTATTTATTTTAGATGTAGATGATAACATGTGTACAATTTTGTGCGTAAAAAGTTGAATAGAAATTAAAACAAAAAAGGTTAAATACAACTATCTACTTTAAATTTCTAAGGATCCGCTTCAGTGGCCACGTCCTCTAATACATTAGTCTCGTGTTGGACTAGATTACCAAAGACGGGGAAATTGGTGTTCGATCCTGGACGGGTGAACTGAGGGTGGTTTTCCTAAATTGCTTTTCAATCTCCTTCCACGCAAATGCAGGTGCACTTCCTATCAATTAAACCTTCCTAAGCCCTAAACCATTAGTGTAATTAGTACATGAGCGTATAACCCGAACGGGTAGTAGGATGCAGTACTAACAATTTTATAATTCCTAAAAAAATAATAATATTATGATATACTTTTAAAAAAGTTTGATATCTTTAACGCTGTTCAGTAACACACTCGAGGTAATGTGTCTTGAATAAGGTATTTTGTGAAGGATAAATCCAGCCATAAAACTACCAGCCTTGATTCAATCCTCGGACTCGCCATCAATAATGCACAAAAATATATACGTAGCTTAACTGAACACTGAAATGTTACGCAAATCGTGAAGTACTTAAATTGAGTTTGATGTACGGATCAACCAACTCTCTTTGTCTGACAAATCTAGTTTCAGTACTACTCTGACTACAACTGCGTTAAACTTTCAAACAAATCGAAACGAAATAAAGACTAGACCGAACCAATGATATAAAATTGAAAATATGGGTCCCGGGCCCGGTACTATGGTATCAACACCCGCCTCCTCCCTCAGTAGGGGATCTTGCGTGAGCTACATAGTGCTCGTTACTTCACCAGAAATGTTCTTCACTAGTCTTATTGCATGAGTATAAAGACTTAAATTAAAACAAAAACTCTATAATAATTTTGTTTCCGTGAGTATATAAAAATCAAAAATCCAATTTAAACTGTCTACATTAGTCTTTGTTTCATGAGATCTTAAAAAAATGTAATTGAAATATTATGAGGTATTTTTTCGTTCTATGAATAAATAGTTTTCATGAGATAAATAATTAAAGTTCTATAAGGTGTTTATTTTACAAACGTTTCGAAATAATATTACAAACTCTACCTGAAATACTCTGAATTATAATTGATGTTACAAGAGTACAAATATATACTCTCTACAGTAAACAGTTATATCGTAAATAGTAAAACACTTAAATCTTTTTTTTAACGTTTGACTGAAAAAAAATTAAAGACAATATTTTAATGATTTAACTTTCTTAAAAAAACAGCTTGTATGAATTATTTATATCAGTTAATTTCCTTTAATACTTACTCCAAAGTAAAATATCTAATTTTGTGAGCTGTAGTGAGAATATAGCTCCAGTCCATGCCGATGGCTACTTCAGCCTGTGTGCGTGTGTGTGTTTTCAAGAAGGACACAGCTCACTCGCACATCACCTTGAACAAATAGACAGACAGACAAACCATGGAAGTTAGCGTTGCAGCAGCGTGTGTTTGTTTCGCAATTTTCTCAAGGATGTACTCGTCTTGCACACGTTACCTGGAGTCAAACTTGGCCACGACACGGCAGAAGCCTCTCAGTTCTCAGTATGATATATTCCCATGCACAACATTGGTCGTAATGAGCTCATTTAGGTCTAGTTTGTATGAATTCAACCGACCAGTAATCTACAACTGGCATATTACTACTACATACATGATGATTAGTGGGGGTGTTCAATTACAACCTCCCCGCTTGGAACAGAGAATAGCTTTTTCCACTCTTGTTTGGAGATTATCTAAACTATTTATAAAACCTTCTCCGGTGGCCGCATGGTATAAGGCGCTACTCTTGCAATAGACTAGACTGCTGGTGATGGGAAGATCGATATCCGAATCTCAATCGGGTGTACTAAGGGCTGTTCTTTCTAGATAGTTTTCCACTCTACCACAACGCAGTTACGGGTACACTTCCTATTAATATACCCTTCCTCGTCCAAAAATCATTAGCATAATTATTACGTATGTGTACAACCTGAATACGTAATATGACGTGCTGCTAAAAAAAGCTAGCATAGTATCAAATGAAAAGTCTAAAAAATATCGAGAGGCGCTTCAAAAACATTTTGAGAAAATAATTACGGCCTTAGCGGCAAAGTTTTACCATTTTAATTATATGGTTGATAGTTCAGTATGTAATTATGTAAGTTGGCCTTCGTTTTTTATTCAAAATTTGTTAACAATCATTTATACATAAAACCTTTTTGAATGTGGGTAGTAAATTATACTTACATTTGATGTAAAGTGAAAACATAATAAAAAAATTATTTTTTCCATTTTTTAAATTAATAATTGCAATGTAAAAAATAGATTTAGAGATTTTATGTGTTCTGAGAAGTAATTTCCCTAAATAACCTTGTAAACCTGTGTTTGGGATGTAATATAAAGCTTTTAAACACTACACACATTCATTCAGTTCACCCTAGGAAATAAAATCATTAAGTTATTGTTAATATTTTGAGCTCATCAAATACAGGACGCCCTAATATAGTAAGTAAATTACAAAATTAGTTTGCAGGACTTTTTTTAATGGCTAGAGCAGGACTAATTTCTTGATATATATATTCTTAAAAATTGTACGTGAATATTAAAATTTTATATTTTACAATTTTTTAACCAATTTACGAAATTATGCCATTGAGAGTCTTCTTTTAACTGGTAATAATACCAAATTAATTTTGTTTAATCTAAACATAATTATAAAAAAATATTATATACAAAATACCTTCTCTTTGAATAAAATTAGTATCTTATTCAGAAAATTATTTAGAAGAAAGAGTGTATAGATTAAACATAATGTGTTAGTATAATTTTAAAATTTGGTAGTCATAATTTTATGATTACTATAAAAACAAAACAGGTGAGTCTTTCAAACACACCGAACACGCTGGCCGAGTTCCATTATTTCCACAACCATGGGCAAATAGGGGTCGTCGATAGCCCTATAAAGCGTGACTATTTATATATTCTTGAAAGTCGATTACTTCACTGATATCGATGGATTTTATATAGTTGAACTTATTCCCAACAGTCGATATTATGGCACCACTTGCGCTAGCAAACGTTCCTCCCTCCAAACAATGATGGCCACCATGAGTTTGGACTGTTTGTAGTTTAAATGATTATGTGCAATTGCTCAGGTTATAACTAAGGTGGGTGCCCGTGTTATGGCCATGTTCCTGATATGGCCATCCCCCTATTGTGAGTTAGCTAACAAAATAAATCCTCTATATGGCATCAGCATCCAGTGAGGGAGCCTCCTAGTGTGTCACGTGATCATTTCCCGTCCAGCCAGGTTGAGAAATATGTCGTCAGTTGCCTGTTTTGTGTTTTTCGTGGGACCTCTTCTTGTTTTTCTCTGGTAAATCTCCTTAGTTTTATGCATGTGTTTCAAAAACTTTTTTTTATGAAAACCATCGTACTATATTCATTTTTAAATGCTCTTTCGATTTATGTGTTCTTTGATGGCGTATATTTTACGAGTATTTCATAATCAAACAACTTTCGTGAAAGCTGACCTGCTCCTGATATGGCCACCCAGATGGCCATATAGGTGCACCATAGCCATATCAAGTTGATTTAAAATTTATTTTTTCTGCTGACAAAATTACTCAATAAAACCCCTTGTTTTTTGTTTCAGATATAAACTAACGTCTGATAACGTTAAGAAGAGGGGATTATGGACTGAAGAAGACATGTCCAAGGCAGTGAGTGGTGTGAATAGTGGGAATTTCTACCATGAAGAGTGTGTTGGCCTCACTGCTGCTGACAAAGACATTTTTATTTGTGCCAATTGCGACCAGTAATTTGTTTAAATAATCTCATTTTTATCTCATGTTCTTCTCTTGAATGAATTTACATTTTTGTTTTTGAAATAAAGCGTAAATGTCAATTGTTTAAACAACTTCATTTTTCATGGAAAATCCTATTTTTAATCCAC
>CABFVX010011254.1:0-11266 GCA_902151425.1 Timema shepardi | reverse complement strand
TCTTAACAACAAATGTTTTGTATTGAAAATGCATGTGAAGGAAACATTTAAACTATTAAAGTCATTTTCACGTAGCAATCTTATACGGTTTTTGATAAATGAGCTCTAAGAGATCAAGTGTTTTAAATAAAAATAACACGTAAAACATGCCAGTCAATAAAGGTCGATTCTCAATTAGTTGGTAGAAAATAAAAAATAAAAGAATAACAAAGGCCGGGAAGCGAGTATTTATTCGAGTGTCTAGAAAAAGAAACAATACTAGCTCCGTAACTCGAGTATTGCGAATATTGCGAGTATCTCCGATCACTGATATCTCAATCACCGATACTTTTGAGATCGAGTAACTGGGAGTATCAGTGATCAAATGGTATCGGTGAAAAAATCACAGTCAGTGATATATCGCCCATCTCTACCACGGTTTATAGACCAACTAGTACTGACATAAATTGTAGGTCGCAGCACCTGAGAGGAAACCGATCTGCCAACATTATAACTTTGACTGAGACAATGTTCCAGTTTAATATCTATATGTGATATCTGTGATCTGAGTTCAAAATGGAGACTTATGATATTTCTTTCTTGAAGCAGGAAATTGTTGAACTTATCAAGAAAGAGCCACAGAATGAAGATGAGTTTGATACTTGTGGACAATCAGAAATTAAAACTGAGGTGAGATATCAAAAACTTTGCCTTTGCGGTAGTTAAAGTAAATTAAAGCTAAGACTAGTATATTTGTAGATTTATAGAAAAAAAAACACTTTTTGGCCAAAATAAATAAAACAGTTCTCTATTATATTCGTTTATAGTTTAATTTCTTAAACACAAGTCAAACTGTTCTTGAATATTTGACATAAAACATAAACAAAGCACTAGAATATTTTGTGGGGAAGCAACCAAAGAACTCATACCTTTTAGGTCTATTTTTCTCTATAAACCACAAAAATCACAAAAATGTATACTATCAATACACTAAAAAAAATTGCGGTAAATCCCGTGATACCAAATTCAAAACTATTACGAAACATTGCTTTAGTGAAAAATTAAAAACCAAACTCCACCAAATGACCAAGGAACAATTAATTTTATTGAAAAATCTGTCAACTATCACTACTGAAGCGTTACTTGAATATAGTAGATCCGATTATTGGTCGATAATCTTGTGCAATGAACACAATCTCATTTTTACAACAGATGGAATCTTTGAATTAAAACATAATAAAAATTATAACCAGAACAGATACCCTTTGTAACTCACTCATCTGAAAGTCAAATATTAAAATAAAATAATATATATTTTAAAGCTAAATTATGTGCTAATATAAAATTAAGGTTACTTTCAAACCTAGCGTAACTTAACCTTCCAAATTTCCTAATAAATTAGTATCTCAATTAATATTCAGAAAATAAACCATTTTACTTAAATAGTATAAAATAACGCCATATCGTACGGGATCATGGAACAACCATGTTTCATTAGTATGTTTACGTTTCGACTTTGATTTTATTGAGTTTTCTAAAAGATGGGACAGAATAATTTCAAATGACTATAATTGCTGAATTTTACCTTTGAATTTTCAATTTATTTGTGTGTGTAGTTTTTTAAAAATTATATCATAAATTACTTATGCATCATTCCCTACTGTTTAAAAAGCAGAGTAAATGTTAACAAAAACTTTAAAATAAAGCTTGTAAAATTGTTTACTTTGTTTATTTACAATTTATTACAATTACACAAATTCAACAATATCTATAAGTTTTATAAATTTGATTAACCAGCACACACCGAAATAACAGAGACATACAAACTTAAATATTGACCAATTGGTGGATTGAATAGTAATCATTTTATATTTTAGAACCGTATCTATCTACTCGGCTTATACTCATATGTTATATGTACCAGTAACGCTAGTGAATTAGGGGAAACGGAGGTTTAGTTTTGCTGATATGCACCGACATTTGCTCTAGTCAAGGCGGAAACCATTTAGGAAATAACCAATCCCAGTACATCCGAGTGTGATTTTAACCACAATGCCCCTTTGCGATCTGTAGTCTAGTGGATTTCGGGATTGATACCTTAGATCTTGCGGTCACCGAAGCAGGTTCCGGTTTCGTTGGGGTGTTATTATTTTTATGTCTTAATTGCAACAGTAAAATGTAAATTATTACATCGATTCAATGTATTAGTTTGTAAATGTAAGTTTAACATTAAATGTAATATTTTGAATTTTTTTTAAAAAACAGTATCAATATCACAAATCAGATATAAGATGGGTAGTGCTACCAAAGTATATTATTAAAAAGGCCATAAACGCCCGATATGTTTAGAATTGTTCACAAAAATAATACAACATAGGCCTAAGTACCAAAGTGATAGTGTATTTATTGTTAAAAAAATATTTTTTTAAAAATAAATTCTTTAAAAGACCTGTTTCTCTCGATGATTAATTATTTAGCTTTTAGTTTCAATTTATTTTATTTAATAGTGTGAACTAAAACAGAGAAGAGAGTTAAACTATAAGTAAAGAATTCCTCCGAGGTCTGGATGATTCCTGTACAACTTTGCTCAATGGAAGATCTTTTTCGCGCTAAGCCAAAGGTTCTCAGTTTTTTAGTCATTATTTTGAACTATGAACTATTTTGAAATAGATGTTAATGAAGTGTATATCCGTATACCATGATCGTGTCTAACTTCACATAAAGTATATACTGTAGTTCTTCTTTAGAATTTTTTGCTCCATGTAAGGCGAGCCTACTCCTGCAACTCTTTCAGTGAGGATGAGTTTGTGGAGTGAACAGTTTCATAAGCTATCCTATGAGCTGAGTTTACAGTTACAGTGAACTACAGGATTCTCATAGAGCCGGGGTTTCTTGTGGACCTCTGTAGAAGGTTTGATGTTCTGCTGATTGTTTCATTTTCATGGCTGATCTTTTTAAACAGCCAATGGCTTTGCAAAGGAAATATTAAGCTGCACTCATATTTTAATAGACAGAAACTCATATGACAGCTCTAAAGGTTAGAATATCTGCTTTCACATACTCATATTAATTCACGTGTTCTACCGCTGTCACTTTAATAAGATATATTTGATAATTATTACAAAACACTCACTAAAAATATAGAAATACTATGATTAAAAAGAATTTAGCTATGAAGTTTTGACTATATATTGCTATTTCAATGACCACAAATCTAAATGTGTAAATATAAAGTATTTGTCACTATATAAAATATAGATAGATCACAAATATCAGTTATAAAAACTCTGTTTTATAAGCATCCCCCCAAGGAATCAATTGATATTTAATATTAAATATTAACTTGATTTTTACATTAATTCTAGCATTTGGACTCTGATCTTTGAAATTTTTTCTTGTTCACAGAACATGTTAACTATAAACGCAGCTTGTAACAAATTTTTGTATTGGTATATCCTTTGCTTTATAAACATATTTAATTTGTATTAGTAAATGTATTTTGTTTTTTAATTCTTTAAGTATTACAATTTGGTGGGAGATTTTAAAGATACCATAAATAATGAAACACACAATTTTCAAACTACAGACATGGAAATGAAATCTCCTTTGGGATGGCTTTCTTCCAATCAAAGAACAAATTAAGGTAGATATTCTATCCATTATGTTCTTAGTATTTAATATATCGCTGTAAAAACAGTACTTTATAACTTGACTAAAGAATTAAATAATAATTAATAAAAGTTGTAAAACTTTTGAAAATATTTAAATACACAACGGAATTTAATTATTTTTACTAAAAATATATATCATTGTATTGTCAAACTTAGATTTATTTTATAAATTCTTTAAAAAAAGTCTATAGGATATTTAAATAATATATTTTGAAGGGATTTTTTTTACATATCTCAAAATACATTATAGTTAATTTATTATATACCAGCATTAATATTTAATCCATCCAAATTGAAAACAAATTATTTCAGTGTATTAGTTTTTTAAAGAAGAATTAAGGAATATTTACGTAAGTTCATCACATCTCTGAAATCTTTATATATTTCTCAAAAATATATACAACATTTGACATATAACTGTAAAAATAAATTTTATTCTCTTAGTTAAAATATAATAAAATTAGGTATTTTAACAAAATTGCCAATTTGTTATTTCAATACTATTTTGCAAACAATGTAGTCTCTTAACTTGAGATATTCAAGTATTCTAAGCACTATGACCTTCAAATAACAATGTATAATATATAAAGAGAGAAAAGAAACTTAATGGTTTGCCATGTGGGAGTCTCTTGTTTATTTTATGATAACACTTCCCCTCTCCTACTGACGCTTATAAACAGCCACTCTACTCATTTCTTCTAGGTACTATAGGCAGGATTTTCCTGTTTTTCATTTTAATAAAAATACATTTCTACATAGTCTTTAAACTAAATGATGGTAAAAAGATTCCTACCGACTAATTGCGTGTCTTTATGGACTGGTTGGATGCAATGTTTAGCCATGGGGTTTACAGATAGGACTGTAGGCAAGAGTGAATAGGAATACAGGATTTACATGCTAATTCTGCCAAGTCAACAACACTTTGTACCACAAGTAGTATGGCATAATTTACTATCTCTCGTGTCTTTTTCCGGACACCTAAAACTGCCTATTTCTTCCTGATCCTCCAGGTTCATACCTACACTGTTCGTAACAAACTTCCAGATATATCTATTCAGGATTTAATAATTATCTCAAGTTGAAGTTTATTCTGTATTTTAATTTCAAAAATTAAAATTATTCACAAAGGTAAAAACCCAGGGGAAGTCATATCTTGGCCTTGGGGTGTAAACTCAACAGAATCACTTCGACCTTTACAATCACTATAAGATGGTAACATTTAATGCTATTTAACCTTTGATAATTTGTAGTCTTTATCATTATGCGGGTACAAAATTTTATTAGAGTCATGATTATGATGCAATGTTTTCCTCCAAACAGTAGTTCTAATTATTTATGAGCCCCAAATACCAAGCTTCTTTACTTAACCTTGTATAATATTGATAGTTTTACCTTTTAGAAACTTGTGATATATATATATATATATATATACACACACACACACGCACAGACACCTTGAAAGCAACATTTACTTCATACTGACGCAATCACTTTATATAATATATATGCGGCCCATTTTTCTTGTCTTTATTGAGAGATGTTTATTTGAGCTGTATCTGTAGGACGAGTCCGACACCTCAAATTCTGTTGATGGAATTGTGAAGACTGAAATTAAGTTATTTGATTCCTCTTTCGGAATTATGGACTCGAACATAGACCACTTCACTCCGGTGGACAAATCTGAGGTATTTAGCTATAATTTTAACTTATTATTCTACTACACCATCTTAATACTTGTTCGGGCTATACACTTATGTACTAATTACGCTAAAGTCTTTGTCCTTGAAAGGTTATATCTACAGGAACCATAACCGCATTGGCACCGAAAACCATTTTAGAAAATTTAAAACATATAATATTACTACTTCTGGTTTCACACATGTTTATTTTGTAGTTCTGTCTTAGTATATTATTGAAATCACAAACAAGTATATAATCCTGATTAAATATTTCTATTTTAAGAAAACCATTTTATTAGAAATTCGTTTTAATTTTTAAGTTATAAAATGGGAATTGTACCTGTTATTACAAGATAAAAAGTCGCACACACACAAATTGTAATTAATGACCGTATTTAATTGTTCTTTTAGACCTTTGCTGCGGTATCACTCTGGAGCATTGGTACACTAAACCAAAGGTCAAACAGTTCTAGATTGTGTTAATGTCTAATTTGTCAACCAGTCTAAAATATGTGAAGACCCGTCTTTGGGGCGTAATTACTTACCGCGCTATTTTCATGTTCAACTAATCTTCTGAGGACGTGGAAATCGAGGTTATAATTTCGGATGGGCAAAATGAGGGTGGTTTTTCCTCAATGGTTTTCCACTTTCACTCGATTCTAATCTGGGTTCACTGTCGCTATATTCAACCTTCCTGATTCTTAAACCGATTAGCGTAATTAAGCGTATAGCCCGAAGGAGTATTAATACGTGATGCAATAATTTAATTCGATATATATATTTTTAAAATATTTGAATCATAACTTTATTATTTAATCCAATCGTACTTGCAGATTAAACTGGAACATTATCAAGCTACAGTGTCAAGTGAAGTATTACAGTCAAACATAATTTCACAAGCAAGCTCTTATTTTAATTCGAATATTGAATGTGTTAATCAGATTCAAGATTTATCTTTTAATGCCCTGCACAAGAAAGCAGAGTGCAGGAACACTTTACTAAATATATCATGTTGTGAATCAAAGGAAAAATTTACAACAGAATATAAAACATCTTTTTTTAATTCCGATCAAACAAAATATCGTAAAGAAGATCAAGGATCCTTTAGTGAAGGTTTATATGAAATACAAACTTGTTCAGATAATCATTTAACAGGTGAAGAATTTAAAGATACTTTAGAAATCATATCAAGTAAACATACGAAACTTGGGGGATTTTGTGTATCAACTGAAGCAACTGATACCAAATATAAATTAGAAAAGTATACTAAGAAAGAAGGAAATGGTATTACAGATGGAAAGAGATGGATATGTAAAACTAAAAATTGTACTAAGTATGCTCTGAAAGGAGGACATTGTAGAGCACATGGTGGAGGAAGCAAATGTAAAACTGAAAACTGTACTAATAATGCTCGGTTAGGAGGAAACTGTGTTGTACATGGGGGAGGAAGGAAATGTAAAACTGAAAATTGTACTAAGACTGCTCAGGTAGGAGGAAATTGTATTGCGCATGGTGGTAGAAGAAAATGTAAAACTGAAAATTGTACTAATAGTTCTCAAGTAGGAGGACATTGTATTGCGCATGGTGGTAGAAGAAAATGTAACACTGAAAATTGTACTAAAACTGCTCTTGTAGGAGGTAATTGTATGGTACACGGCGGAGGAAGAAAATGTAAAGCTGTTAATTGTACTAAAAGTGCTAGGGTAGCAGGACATTGTAGTGCACATGGAGGTGGATGGAAATGTAAATCTGAAAAGTGTACTAAGATTGCTCACTTAGGAGGACATTGTGTTGCGCATGGTGGAGGAAGGAAATGTAAAACTGAAAAGTGTACTAAGATTGCCCAGTTAGGAGGACATTGTATTGGACATGGAGGAGGAAGGACATGTAAAACTGAAAAGTGTACTAAGTATGCTCAAGTAGGAGGACATTGTATTGCGCATGGTGGTAGAAGAAATTGTAAAACGGAATGTTGTACTAAGACTGCTCTTGTAGGAGGTAATTGTACGGTACACGGAGGAGGAAGAAAATGTAAAACTGTTAATTGTATTAAAAGTGTTAGGGTAGCAGGACATTGTATTGCGCATGGTGGTAGAAGGTAAAGTAGAACTGAAAATTGTATAAAGTGTGTTCATGTAGGAGCAATATTTATTGCACTAGGTGGGGGTAGTATATGTGAATTCCAAAATTTTACTAATCTGTTTGTGATTGGAGGTCAAGAATTGAACTTGTATAACTTCAATCAAAGTATATTCTATTAATAGCGCTGGTAAAGGAGGAAATTGTTTTGAACATATAGGAGGAAATTATGTGAAAAACTTAAAAATGTATTAAAAAGGTTCAGGTAAAAGGTACACAAAGGGGGGAGGTAATCTAAAAATGAAAGTTATATAAAGAGGGCTCAGGTAGAATAACATTGTATTGCATATATAGAGGGATGAATATGTAAAATTGAAATTTGTACTAATTTGCCAATGAATTGTGTTCATTTCTTTGAACTTGAGGCAGGAAGGAAATACAATACAAAAAAATTATTCTCAACAAAGTTAACAAGGAGTATGTTGCCAATTTCATGAAGAAGAAAAAAATTAATTTGATGAGTTCGAAATTTTCCACTCAACAAAAATAATATTTTTTTTATCATGATCCAAGAGTGAAATCTAGTTTTAACGATACTTTCCCTGATAGGTATTTGTATTATAAACTTATTTTTAATTGAAAAACCAGAACGAGGAGGTATTAATCAATTTGAAATTCAATCAGAATGTGTAGACGGGGTGGGGGGTGGGGGAACCAAATATAAAAACTACAATTTCTACACACAACCTTAATATGCCCTTCAATCACACATCAGTAATATGGCTTGCATCATAGGACCTCTAGGCCAAATGTAGTGTTGTATTGATCTTCGTAAAAAAATAGGATATACTACTACACTTAAGGCTGGAACTATGGATGATAAAATATAATATTGTTCTTAATATTCCAGTACATTGTAGAACAACACATTCGGAAAATATAATTGTCTTTATTTTACCACCATTTCTTACTACAGTTCTACTATTCACAAATGAGAGTTTGGGATGAGTAAAATGTAATTTAGAACATGTGAAACCTAATTTGCATATAGAGTGTAAGTAAATTTAACTTTTAATGAAAAGCGACCCTTGGTAACCTAAATTGGATTTAAAACCCCGATTGTATTGTAAAGTGCAATCTATGTGGATATAACAACTTAAAATATTCAGATGCTGAGCTCAATTTACGTGAAATCGTTAAAGTGGATTTGTATGGAAAATTGATTGAAATGCTATTAACAATTTAGAATTTCTATGATAATTCATTTAACATTTTTATCAATATGTTTGGAGAAATCCACTCTATGCAGGGAATGGATTTCACTTATAATAATATAATACATGTTTCTCTGACCTTTTTTCTTTACATCTCATCTCATCTCTATGTTTTATGTTTCTTTAGTAATTATGTAAATTTGAAAGATGAAAATGTATATTAACACACATTACTTTTAAAGACTACAATTGGTTTGTGTAGTAGTATTATTGGTTCAGTATTATTCGTTAATTATAGTTTTAAAAACAGATAATCGAATTTATAATAATATACATGAGGTCTTTTTTTAGAGAAGACATTTTATAATCTAGTATGTTGAATGTATTGTAAATTAATATTCTAGCATTATTGTTGTCTTCATATAAAGTACTTTATAAATATGATATTCACAAGTATTGCTAAATGCTAAGCGGTATTTTCTTTTCTGCTTGGTCGCCTATTATAAACTTAAACACTAAAATAGATAATTATTTATGAGTGAACTTAATGAAAACCAAGTTATTTATTAGTATATTATCCCCAACATCTTTTAGGTAAAATTAATACTTATATTTATTAGTGCTTTGAACACTTAAGTGCTATAATTATAATAAAGTACGTCTTTCCTAGACACGTGGGTTTGTGGTCAGTTCCACAACTAATCATAGAAAGTAAAAGCAGGAAACAAGAGCTTGGATAGAAACAACCAGTGAGGATAACTCTGTTATAGGATCAGTAGGGACTGGTAAGATCGTTGGTATTTGTTTATTAACTGACGATTGTCCAGGTACGTGAGGACAATACTCTGGAGCTTAGTTTCAAAAAATCAACTTAATGACATGCTAATAAGGTGTCAACCTGGGATGCCTATGTTCTTGTCCTAATGATTTTATTGATCTCTTTGTTGCTGAATTATGCAGAGTGAGGTAAGCATACTTTTGGCTATATAGTCTTAGAGCCTGTGTTTATAATCAAAATATATTTCTTAGCGAGTGAAAATAAACACTATACAAGTTGGGCACCACTCTAGACTCCGCACCCTTAGCGACCGCGTATGTCACACACTCCAGAGTCCGTCATTGATTACTTTAATCTAGATATAAACTAGTGCTGGTCAATTGTAAGACAGTTTATTTATTTTATTAACAATACAAGTGCTAGTCTCACATTTAAATATAACGCTTTACTAGTATTTTTAAAATCATTTTATTACTCAATATTACACTTTTATAAATTCCGATTCAATAATTATTTCACTTAAATATAATTTATGTAAACGTTGGTTTGATAATAGATTGTGATGTTATATGATGTTCTATAAAATGGAGTTTGCCTAATATTTGGGAAAGTTATAGTTTTATTTCAATGGTTTTTTCGACCAAAATGTAATTAAATCGGTCTATTCCACGTTTTAATTCATCGAGGCCAAGCTAGATTTATTCGTATGTAAAAATATATTTACATACCGATTTTACAAGTGTATGGTGAGTATAGTTGCACTATCTTAAATTGCTCAATATTTCAGGTGTTATTAGATACATATATTTGTGTAGCAGAATACGAGATGGGTGCTCTTCACATTTTATATCAATTTTATAACTTTTATTGTATTTTAAAATACATTACTCTGATATACATTCTTCCTTCAATTCAGGTGTAGCGTCATTTTTTCCGCAGTCCATCTCAAATGTTATATAAACGTGTACGTAAAAGTACTTAAAAAAGGAACATTTCTACGACGCTTGGAAGAGTGTAACACAAAGAAGATGGCCAAGTGCTTTAGTAAAGCACATTATACACACTAAATTACCCGATGAGGATGATTATGAAAGTTAAGTAGATTTAAGGTTTTATACGTGCACTTTATGAACCAAATTTATATCAGCACACGAGAATTGTAATGAGCGAGAGCGAAAAGACCTACATAATTTGCTGAGAAAGGTATTTTCAAAATACCTTCCAGGATTCGGTTACCTGCCCCAATCTACAATGCACCAATGGCTTTACTTCTCCTCTAAAGAAAGTTGTGCTACATATTTTTATAACTCAAGTGAATATCTTTAACGCCATCTGGGTTTTAGCCCATGAACATCGGACCATGATTCGAGAACTATACCCCAAGATCACTGATTTTGACTGTATGGTTGGGCCTATTTTAACATATTCCTTCCCACTATATCTTCGCGTAGATTCGGACTCATTCTTTGTAAATTCCGCGTCTTCAATACCTACAGACTGACTTAATTAAATGCTTTTTCTCGGATGGGTATTAATATAATGAACAAAAAATATACTTCTTCTAATAAGACAGGATTAAAAAGTTTGAACTATAATAATAGCAATGGGAGTTTGCTTGGAGAGAGCATTTAAAAAAAACGTGGTGCCAAAATACATATAGCTATATATGGTAGCTGCAAAATAAACTACAACCACCGACCAGCCTGTCACACTCACTCTGCATATATTTATACGTCAAGTTGTAACGGGCTAAACCGGCTTTGCCCCGTTCAATCTTAAGATATGAATATTAGTTGATGCAAGCAAGTCGTCAAGAGTTAACAAATGGTAGGCTATTGTTAAATGCTACGCTCGTAACATATATTT
>CABFVX010011253.1:0-11266 GCA_902151425.1 Timema shepardi | reverse complement strand
AACGATGGTGACTGAGATTGAAACTCGAGGAGTGGAGGGTGGTAGAACCGTTGGTTGAGGCTAATCACTGTGTGGGTTAATGCTTGGCTTGGTTGGAAGGAACGATGGTGACAGATTGAAACTCGAGGAGTGGAGGGTGGTCGGATGTATCGAGTTTGACCTCAAAGGTTTATCTGCTTCTTCCAGCGGAATCTGCCAATAGCTAGCCTATTTCCTCCGGGATGTGGTATGTATACCCCGGGACAGTTTTCTTCTTATGTTATGGAGGTGAGCTGGTGGTAATCAACGCAGAACCTGGGAGTCTTTGTCTTTTAAGTTGGCCATGACCACGGGGCTTCGATTTCTGGAGATAAGTTATATCACTCGAGTCCGAAGCATGTAATCTACTTGCTGTTGTATGATGAGGCACTTCTCCGTGGAATATTTGTGAATTAGTCCCTGAACGGGTCGTGGGTATTTGACCCGGATAACATGCTGCCTGCAGTTGGTAGCACTATTTGTGTTGTGCGAAAGCTCAGCTACGTCTTTTAACATCTGCAATAAGCCATCTTGTTGCTAAGGATCGAAGCCATGTTTGACGGAACCGCGGAGTCGAAGGTAGGAGTGAAAAGTCCGCTGCGTTTTACTCAGTAGAATTTGTCTAGGCTTTGGTTTCATTCATGATCTTTCGTAGTCCAGCACCAACCTAGTGCTGGTGAGCCATTTGTGGCCTGCGAGCTCATCTACTACCAGAAGCGACGTGTCGCATCTAGTGTTTCCTATCTATTCGGTCAAAGGGTAGCTTCCTCTGATATGTGGCACCGTGCCTGTTTTGGCGAGGCGTACTTGCATAGGGTTGAGCTGCATCTTTCTTTTCATAAAATAGTTAAGAATGGACGTCTTGGAGAAGATGGTAGATGCACCGTAGTTAAGAATGGACGTCTTGGAGAAGTTGGTAGATGCACCGTAGTTAAGAATGGACGTCTTGGAGAAGTTGGTAGATGCACCGGAGTCCACTATCACGATGACTATATCCGAACTCTATGTTAGCCGAGACTTGTTGGAAGCATTCATGGTTCCGATGTTTAAGGTAATTTGGTCCTCTATCTCTACCCCTCTACTCGTTTCCCTGGTTGTTCGTGAAGGTCGATTGGGGTCTTACTCAACTTTACCAATTAAATTCTCGACTTTTTCCCTGATTTCCCCTGATAATTTCCTGAGATTCCCGACTAAAAAGTATAACACATCCTTCTAACTCCCCCTCTCCCACCTCATTTTTCTACTAATCTTTTTTATTAATAATTATTTTAAAATTTAAATAAACATTTTTTTAAATTTGTATTAACATTGTTTACTAGGAATTATATAATATATTACACAGCTACAAACAAACAAAAACTACAGTTTGAATAACATTAATATTTACAGATTTAATGATTATTATATTTCATATTTTGAGTAAAATCACATTTTCCCGGAAATTTGTTGTAATTTACCAAATTCCCGACTTATTCCCGTTTTTTCCCGATCACTTCAAATTCCCGGCTAATTCCGTTTTCCCTGATTTTCCCTAATGGTAGACACCCTGCGGTCTAGGTTTTTCATTTATCTTGCTTGGTTTGTGGAAGTTTCTTTCAGGGCAGTGGTTGCAGTGAGGCGCTGTGCGTGGATCTTTTTGGCATGTTGGGTTGCTAACTTTGTTCATAAGGAGGAGGGTTTTATGTCTCGCTGGATGGATTGGGCTTGTTCTATAATCTGGTCTAAGGAAGTGAGGGGAACTGATACAGATACAAGGAAGGGCCTGATTGTGGGGTGTAAGAGCTTGCTTGCTCGCTCTATGAAGAGGGGCATCACTTGGTCCCTCTGAAATTTGAGCAAAGAATATTCTATATAGATGGCTCTTATTAAAGATGAACTGATCTACCGGCTCACCACTTGCCTAGCCTTCACCATATAGGCTAGCTTGTAATTTAACTCTGAGTCTTGTGCCAAGTTCTTCCCGGGGGATTGTGTAACTCTCGTATAGGTTTCATCATTGTGCAGCTCCGTGGATGAGCCTCTCATTTACTAGTGTTGGCCATACACTCTTGGATTTGGAGAGCGGTCGAACATTGTTGTAGAAAAAACCATTTAATCCGCGTGTTCTTGACCAGATAAGGATGGAAGGCTACATGGTTCTTGAGCATTGGTATTCTTAGGTGTCTCAAGTGGACTGCTGGGTCGTCAGTCAGAAATCTCTTGACTCGTCTTTTTGTTGTTCTTCTTGGCAGTTGTTTGCAATTGTATATTCCATTCACGGTAGGAATTGACTTCTGAAAGGCCTTTTTCCCTACCATAAATCTACTATATAGTAGGATATTGGTAGGAAAAAAGACCTTTCAGAGAGTAATTCCTACCGTGAATGGAATATATTGTTGTCCCGTCATGTCCTTTTCTTTATCTTGCCATTTAATGCATAGGAAGTGGAGCCATTCGTTGCACCGATTGCAGTAGATGGCATTCTCATCCCTTGCCGAGCATTCTAGACTTCCGCATTGATTCCACGTTTGTCTTCATGGCATCTTGATGTCGGTGAAGTTGATGGGAGTGACGGCGTGAAGGTTGAGGGATTGAGCTCAAAGGCTGAGGGAATATGCCGCGAAGGTCATGAAAATGGGCGCGAAGGCTTTTTTTTTGGAGGGAGGGGGTCAAGGATTACTGACAGACTTCTGTCTTTTATGCTGATTGCTGAAGCTTGACTGTTCAATTGATGCCTCACTGTGGACCATCATTTGTTAGTGTTACGTCAGGATATTCGGTTAGTGGAAATTTGGGGAATATTTAGGGGAGGTATGGATGTCGTGAAGATGTTCGGGTGGTTGTTACTGTGTGAGTTGCTGCTTGGTCGTAGGGAAGTTCGTCGTCTTCTGATGATAAATCTTGTCTCAGGTCATGCCTTACCAGAAAATAGGGTTTGAAGGCATTGAGGGAACTTGGACAAAGTGGCACTGTTTGAGTTCTAGTGGACTCTGGGGATTGACTGAAGTCGTTCTCAGGTCAAAGGCAATGATGTTGGATGAGTTTTGAAGCTAGAGGAGTGAAGGGTGGTGTGTGTTAGTATATCGGGTGTAATGAGGGCGGAGGCAGAGGGAAAGGCGGGAAGAGGGAGTTTTCTAGTAAGACACATCCAGTAAGGGTCGCGCCACATTTACGTGGAAGGAGAGTGGAAAACCATTTAGGAAAAACCACCCCCAGTTCACCCGACCGAGATTCGAACCTCGATCTTCCCGTACTAAGCTGTTAGGCTCAACATGACTAGCGCGTTTGCCAACTACGCCACCGAGGCGGGTAGCTGTATTATTAAATTATGTACTTCAAATGTGTAGACAAGTATACCAATTACTTCATTATATTTCCCAAGAGGTCAGATACACCAACAATTGTATAGATTTCTTATCGGTACAGCTCAACAACGACTATAAGTGACTTGACAAGTAAAATATGAATTGTCTTGTTTATTACGTATGCAATAGAAACTAAATTTAGTACATGCAAACACAGCTTCTCTTTCGAGTCTACAATAAACCGAAACAGTAAATATCATAAACTTCTTTTGGAAGAGGAGATATTGAGAATCTGAAACTTGTAGTGTATGAGAAATATCAAGAAAGAGATAATGACCCTAATCACGAGTCTCAGTTATGTTCTAGAGATAAGAATCTAAAGGTGCGTTTAGACCAAGCGAGAGAATGCTCATTCTTTCCCCACTTCACCTAAATTCTCTCGATGTAAACGTGTTTTGAGCTGCTCAATTATGTTCGCCCGAGTTGTCTAGAATGTTCTAAGAATGCTCGCTCGGTTGGTCTAAACGACGGAATAGCGCGTGAACAGTTGCGGGGAGCATTCCTTCGAGTTCAGGCGCGCTCGCTCGACCGAGCGGTTTTATCAAAGGATGATTTCGTTAGGTGCAGGTACCTTACAAGTTTGCCTACCTGTTAGTTAATAATTTTGGACAGAGATCAAACATGGATTGGAATAATGATTTGTGCCAACAACTCAAAGAATTTTATACAGAGTAAAGATGTATTTGGAACCTTAATTGTGGAGAGTACAAAAATGATTCAATAAAAGAAGATACCTGGAATGACATCGGAAATATTATGAAATGTCGGGTTAGTGAGGTAAAGAAGAATATAGACTGAATCACTTCTAGTACCTTACCGACGAGAACCAAAAAACAAACATGCCACCGAGGAATGGTCGTGGGCCAGATGGTACTCTTACATCTAAATAGAAATGGTTTGTCTATATCCACATGCAATTTTTATTGGACAAGTATAGAGCAAGTGAGTCATTTGTTCGCAAAGTCTAAACCTGTGTTCACGACAAGCACTCGCTGTTCTACGACTAGCTCTTTTGGTGTAAACGAGCTAGTAGGAGTTTGGTAAAGATTCAGCTTAATACCCACTTGTGTCCTGTGTTGTGTGTAAACTATTTGAATATATGAGACGAAAAAGGATAAGATTTCAGTTTATCTAGCTCTCTGTAAAACGAACAAAACAAGTTTAATGACAAAACTAAAGTTTTATCGAAATGATTGCCATTAAGCAATTGTAGTCCTAGTCAATAAGTATACAATCCTAAAATATCAAAGGGAAATTATCATTAGTTTTTTTATGATTAGTAATTATATCTGTTGGAATGTTATCCTTTTTCCACTCAAGGCTTTGACAGCAGGTAAATAAGCAACTAATATCAATTTTATGACAAAAATATTTAATAGCGAGTCAAAAACTTAAAATAATTAATTTTTAGTTCGAGATAGTAAATTTTTAAAAATCAACAGCAGCTGATCACTACGACTGACAAAGTATTGGTTGGCGATCTGGAGACCCACAGGTGTGGTCAGTAGTGTACCCTAGCCCTCTGCTCTCGTGTTTTAATAAACTATAGCATTTGATAAAGAGCCGCTACTTGATTTTTACTTTCTCGCTATCTTACGGGTAGAGAAAGTATTGTGACCGTCAAAAAAAATCGAACTCAAGATTTGTATGAATCTTAGAGGTTTCATAACCCCCCGAATCAAAAAAAAAAGTTGTTTTTGATTTTCCGTCTGCCTGGACTCCAACTAGAACCTAAACTATTTTACCGATCGGGCTAAAACTTGGTATCTAGGGTTTTCATAGGGTTACCCCAAGGGATTTTTGGAATTGGAAAGCTAACCCTAAAATTAAGGGTAGTTTATTGAAGGTCAAAAAGAGAAAGAGTCGATTTTCTCAAAATCCACTCAAACATTTTTAATTAAATTTAATTTCTAAACATTTATAAATATTCCAAACAAAATGGCTTTTCTCAATATGTCGGCAAATTGACTAAGGGCTCCGGTCTGATGCGTAAATTATATTTTTTATATCATCTACTAAAGTATTTGAGATATGAAATTACTTATCGTTATAAATATGTAGGTCTCTTTATAATACAAATATTTTATAAGAAGCATATTTTTATAAAACCAATAACTTTCAAGCTATACATAAATATATATTTTTTTCAACTTTTTGAACACAAAAGGTAAAAGTATTGCGACCGAAAAAGAAAATCTAACCTGAAATGTTGATGGATGTCAACGTCTCAAGACCCCCCAAACACTAAAAAGTGATCTTTGCAATGACGTCTGTCCGTGTGTCTATTTAAACTTAAAATTAAAAGTAGTTTGAAAAAGGGCGAAAAGAGAAAAATCGATTTTCTGAAAATCGACTCTCAACGATTTTGATTAAAATTCGTATCAAGGTGTTGATTAAGATTATAAATAATCTAGGTATTTTCATTTTACCATGAAAATGAATTTTAGGGTACTTTACAGAAGCAGAAACTTCCGTATCTCCGCAACTATTTGAGATACTAAATAACTTATATTGCAAAATTGTAGTACTATTAAAAATAAAAACTTGTATATGAAATATATTTTTATAAATCCAACAGTTTCTGAGATATTGGCAAATATATTGATACAATTTTGTGAGCTTTAGTAAGAGATACTACTTAACTTTTAACGCAATAATTATCCAATGCCACAGAGTAATTAAATATAAGTAAGTCTCTAAAAGCTTATGTTGTTTTTCCTTAAACCTCTTAGGATAAATGTTTGTACAACAATGATCTATATCCATTTTAGACTCAATATTCAATATTTACATTTTTTATTGGTCAAAATTCATAAATGAGGAATTTAATGACAATACGATGGCATGAATATTTGCAACACCTAATAAAATGTCGAAACTTTTTACCAGAAGTTGAAATTTTAATACAAAGTGTTGACCCTTGTGGACCCAACATTGATCTTTTTTTATCGGTCCAAACATACAAGTGAGGACATTAATTATTTAAAAACAAAATTATAAAATTTAAAACCGGGACTAAAAAAAGTTTTACCCTAAGTATAATGAAATTTATGATTGGGTTTGCTAATGTATATTATTTCGTTTCACATATAGTACGAGTTTTGAGTACATAGCACCATTTTAAAACAATAGAGCGAGAAAGTCCTTGCGGAGTTTCATACCATTTATTTTGTATGGTGGCGGTCAGACCCCTAAAGAGTATTTTCTTTACAATAACAAAACGTAGGATTTAGACGGCGTTGGACACATTATTTAATTATAGTTTTACTTTTTGTGTGTGTGTGTTGCAAAAACCAATAAAGGACTTGTTTTCATTATTTCACATTTAATTATCTTAGTCGAGTTTGAACATGTCTTTCTACCGCGTCACAGGTGGAACGACTGATAAAATGAATGGTCCAAACTTACTAAGATCAGTTTTACAATCTCACTGTTGAGTATAAAAAGGTTAACATTCCAGGAATCTTACCCTACACTCAACTAAATTTCTTTAAGCATCACACGAGACCAAAATAATCAATAATAATATTAGCACCGCGTCTTACTACCCGTTCGGGCTATACGCTTTTTAAGTACTAATTACGCTAATGAATTAGGAATTGGGAAGGTTGAATTAGAGGAAGTGAACCCGCATTTGCGTGGAGGGAGAGTGGAAAACCATTTAGGGAAAACCACCCCCAGTTCACCCGACCGAGATTCGAACCTCGATCTCCCCGTCCTCAGCAGTAGAGCTCAACACGACAAATGCGTTAGCCAACTACTTTTTTTCATTCATCAGATGGCTTATTAAAACACCTACAAAATAGCTATATCAGTTTAGTTACCATATTTATGGAATGTTATCCTTTTTCCAATCACCGATTCAATTATACTTCCAGCTGACGCGTACAGTGAAGAAAACACCCGTTGCTAGCTGTCACCTATACGCTCACCTTAGATGAGCTCTGGTTTAGTTTGCTGTACCGTAAGTTAGTAAAAGTGCGTGCAAAAGGGCCAATTTGCGATCGGGGACGTTTAGAAACAGAACTTGGACAGTGATATAAGAAGAGATCGATCAAACAAGCTTATTAAATATTTTATAATGAGAGAGCAATTGATTAGTGAGCCACTGGGCTATTTATGTCCACTCTGTACCCAAGGTCATAAATAATACGTCCATCCATCTATGCAAATGTTTTAATAGATGATATGTATTATTGATTTCGTGCAATTTCAATATTCGAAAATAACTGGCGGCCAGTTCGGAGCTAATATGTCCAGTGCTGTTAGATAACGCTCGCTCCATGGACTACTGCGCACCACTGGCTGACAGCGATAAGAACGAAGGTTATATCAGCATTCGGAGGTGGCAGAACCCAGGGTAGGCCAACACTCCATCTCGCGGTGGCTCTATATCAAGTGCTCTATCACCTTCTCTCGGAGCAGGTGGATTCATGTCATGTGCTCTAAACCCAGTTCCAAGGTATTTATTATATTTTGATCCTGACAGCGATATAATCAAAACGTTTACAACAGTATATTTTGCGTTAATCGGTGACTAAATATATACAAAAAGAAAATGTAAATTATAAGAACTCGACGAATCAACAAGAGTTAGATATGAAGATTTCCCCCAGCGACGGCTTGACGCCTAAAATGAAGGTGAAGGTTTTGCGTTGGGAGTTACAGAAGAATCTTTCAACTAGAGCAATCAGGGGATAAGAGCGGGCGGGTGACAATTACTGTTCATGGTTTAGTAACTAGATCTAAACGTTAGTAAATAACAAGATTTTAGCTGTAGTACTCAAGCTCCTAGCAACATTGTGTAGAATATGCAGTGTTCTTTCTCCTAGCAGCAGTAATTGTGGAGGATATGCAGTGCTCTTTCTCCTAGCAGCACTAATTGTGGAGGATATGCAGTGTTCTTTCTCCTAGCAGCACTAATTGTGGAGGATATGCAGTGTTCTTTCTACTAGCAGCACTAATTGTGGAAGATATGCAGTGTTCTCTCTCCTAGCAGCACTAACTGTGGAGGATATATAGTGTTCTCTCTTCTAGCAGCACTAACTGTGGAGGATATGCAGTGTTCTTTTTCCTAGCAGCACTAATTGTGGAGGATATGCAGTGTTCTTTCTCCTAGCAGCACTAATTGTGGAGTATATGCAGTGTTCTTTCTGCTAGCAGCACTAATTGTGGAGTATATGCAGTGTTCTTTCTGCTAGCAGCACTAACTATGGAGGATATATAGTGTTCTCTCTCCTAGCAGCACTAACTGTGGAGGATATATAGTGTTCTCCCTCCTAGCAACACTAACTATGGAGGATGTATAGTGTTCTCTCTCCTAGCAGCACTAACTTTGGAGGATATATAGTGTTCTCTCTCCTAGCAACACTAACTGTGGAGGATATGTAGTGTTCTTTCTTCTAGCAACACTAACTGTGGAGGATATATAGTGTTCTCTCTTCTAGCAGCACTAACTGTGGAGGATATATAGTGTTCTCTCTTCTAGCAACACTAACTGTGGAGTATATATAGTGTTCTCTCTCCTAGCAGCACTAACTGTGGAGGATATACAGTGTTCTCTCTTCTAGCAACACTAACTGTGGAGGATATATAGTGTTCTCTCTTCTAGCAGCACTAACTGTAGAGGATATATAGTGTTCTCTCTCCTAGCAGCACTAACTGTGGAGGATATATAGTGTTCTCCCTCCTAGCAGCACTAACTGTGGAGGATATATAGTGTTATCCCTCCTAGCAGCACTAACTGTGGAGGATATGTAGTGCTCTCTCTCCTAGCAGCACTAACTGTGGAGGATATATAGTGTTCTCCCTCCTAGCAGCACTAACTGTGGAGGATATATAGTGTTCTCTCTCATAGCAGCACTAACTGTGGAGGATATGTAGTGCTCTCTCTCCTAGCAGCACTAACTGTGGAGGATATGTAGTGCTCTCTCTCCTAGCAGCACTAACTGTGGAGGATATATAGTGCTCTCCCTCCTAGCAGCACTAACTGTAGAGGATATATAGTGTTCTCTCGTCTAGCAACACTAACTGTGGAGGATATATAGTGTTCTCTCTTCTAGCAACACTAACTGTGGAGGATATATAGTGTTCTCTCTCCTAGCAGCACTAAATGTGGAGGATATATAGTGTTCTCTCTTCTAGCAGCACTAACTGTAGAGGATATATAGTGTTCTCTCGTCTAGCAACACTAACTGTGGAGGATATGTAGTGCTCTCTCTTCTAGCAACACTAACTGTGGAGGATATGTAGTGTTCTCTCTCCTAGCAGCACTAACTGTGGAGGATATGTAGTGTTCTCCCTCCTAGCAGCACTAACTGTGGAGGATATATAGTGTTCTCTCTGCTAGCAGCACTAACTGTGGAGGATATATAGTGTTCTCTCTTCTAGCAGCACTAACTGTGGAGGATATATAGTGTTCTCTCTGCTAGCAGCACTAACTGTGGAGGATATGTAGTGTTCTCCCTCCTAGCAGCACTAACTGTGGAGGATATATAGTGCTCTCTCTTCTAGCAGCACTAACTGTGGAGGATATGTAGTGTTCTCTCTCCTAGCAGCACTAACTGTGGAGGATATGTAGTGTTCTCTCTCCTAGCAGCACTAACTGTGGAGGATATATAGTTTGGTTTATCTGCTGGTCCGATAAGAAGCGACGGAATTCTCGTGACCTTGGTTAGAGAGAGAACTACATGGGTCGGGGGAGGAAGGAAGCAGAGTCCAACAGACTTCTGTAGAAACTGGGGCCCTCCTAGCTCTGTAGAGTGTACAGTGGTGTCCTCTAATCTCTGTAGAATGTAGTCAATGAGGGACTCTAAGCTATGTAGAGTGTAGTCAATGAGGGCCTCTAAGCTATGTAGAGTGTAGTCAATGAGGGGCTTTAAGCTATGTAGAGTGTAGTCAATGATGTCTTTAAGCTATGTAGAATGTAGTCAATGAGGGACTCTAAGCTATGTAGAGTGTAGTCAATGAGGGCCTCTAAGCTATGTAGAGTGTAGTCAATGAGGGGCTTTAAGCTATGTAGAGTGTAGTCAATGATGTCNTCTAATCTCTGTAGAATGTAGTCAATGAGGGACTCTAAGCTATGTAGAGTGTAGTCAATGAGGGCCTCTAAGCTATGTAGAGTGTAGTCAATGAGGGGCTTTAAGCTATGTAGAGTGTAGTCAATGATGTCCTCTAAGCTATGTAGAATGTAGTCAATGATGTCCTCTAAGCTATGTAGAATGTAGTCAATGAGGGACTCTAAGCTATGTAGAGTGTAGTCAATGAGGGCCTCTAAGTTATGTAGAATGTAGTCAGTGAGGGCCTCTAAGCTATGTAGAATGTAGTCAATGAGGGCCTCTAAGCTATGTAGAGTGTAGTCAATGGAGTTCTCAACTTCTGTTCCACGATTCATGAGGAAGGGAGGCAAAGGAATGTTATTGGAGTGTTTTATAGGACGATGTGTTAAACAAATTAATAATCAGCTCTCCTTTAACTTGATCTTGTGAAGAGGTAAATGAAAGGGTAAGGTGGGTTTTCAACTTGGTGGTAGAGGCTCGTAGATTAGGTGTAGTTCTTTTTGCATCCTGTGTTCGATTCCTCCTTGTACCCCGTTAATATTTAGGGACGCTATTATATAAACTAGAGTAAACTAGTCTCTTGTAACTCTATAAATAGATACGGAATCAAATACGTGTAGTTTCCCGTGGTTAAAATATAGCTATTTACCAGAGGTACATACAAATATAACTAACCTCATATAGTATATCTGAGAGTAATTCTTGTATCCAATTATGTTTTGTAGTTAAGCGCTACAGTATGTAGGTCTAAGGGTTTTAATATTATTATTATTACCGCGTCTTACTACCCGTTCTGGTTATACGCACTTACGCTAATGTGTAATGGTAGGGTGATTGTGAGATGAA
>CABFVX010011252.1:0-11272 GCA_902151425.1 Timema shepardi | reverse complement strand
GTTACGTCACTGACTTAATTCACACAGCATAACGGCAGTGTAAAAACGTACTGACTTCCGGAATAAACCCGTGTCCATACTACTTACCTATTAGCGTGAGACAATCCACGGCCTCCCATTGGTGCCCCCAGACGCATCATACGTGGTATCAACATTTGATTATGACGTCACGATACCGGCTAAGCTAATTAGAGTGTCATACTCCCGTAAGCCTAAAAGTAAACTACTGACCTCAATATGCAATAATAGGTTTGTAATTTTTAAATGTTCCTTTCTAGAAGAATACTACTATTGATTTTTCGGCCATGCTGGAAATAGGACTTGGAATCCCCGACAAAGTAGGTAGACTCACTACCAACTAAACTAAAGGTTTGGACCAAAACTTAATTAAATAGCTTACCATTAAGAATTTTAAGTTGATAAGATTTTAACTTGAGAGACAAAATAGTAATAATTAATATTATAAAAAATAGGCTCGAACATATTTTTATTATTATTCAATTGAAACTCACCGACCGAGTTAGGTGTGTGCTAGCATGTTTAACGTTGAGAGTACCGGGTTTGATGTTCAACTGAGAGTAATAGAAGTGTTTATCCACGATAAGTTTCCTCACACTTTATCAAGGTTAATGACGCGGGATTACTTTATCATTCACTCTCCTCCTCCCATTTTTTAAAATCAAATTCAATAATTTAGTTATTTTACTGCCCTTTGGCGCTACTAATTAAAACCATAGCAAAAATTAAACTAGCATAAAACTTCCAAAAGTGCATTGTAATAATAATAAAGTCATAAATAAATATACTCACAGTTTCGCAAAATGTTAACAATAAATAAAAAACTAGTATTATTATAAGCATATTTATACTATGAGTCAATACAACTCATAGCAGCACGCGATATCTAATTATTTTTATCACTTATTTTTATGGGCGTATTGTTTAATAATGCGTAATTTAAGAAGGAAATTTCTCTTTCAAGGAAATATTATTACACTTCAACGTTAAATTAAATGCAGCGGTAAAGAAAAATACTATCCATTACACTTGAAATATTTATACGAAATGTGTTAAACATTTAAAGTTTATTAGGTACAAATAATAAATTAGTGCGATACAAACAGGGTGGTTCAGAAAGTGTTGTAGAATAGTACAACAGCTGAAAGAATGAATTGAGGTGGAATTCGTAGCAACCTCACAAGAGACATTTCAAAAAGTCATACCAAGTTTTAAGAAACGCTTACAAGAGTGTATAGCATACAATGGTGGTTATATTAAGGACATTGTTTTTAAGAAATAACTTAGTATTAGATCTCATCTTTTCTTATCATTTTGAGACTATTTGTTAATATATAGAAGTTAAATAAATAAAGATATTGCATTATAAAATGTGTCTATGTTTTCTCTACCAACCTGTATAGTTGTTGTAATATTGGATAAGTATACCGGATTTTCAAATAACACTTTTATAATAAAAGAAAACAATTAAACCTCTATCTTTTTAATCAGGGTTACAGGAAAAAGAGCTATGTATGTATGTATGTATTTATTTAGCACCACGTCTTACTACCCTTTCGGATTATACGCTTAAGAACTAATTACGCTAATGAATTTGGAATTGTAACTGTTGACTTCGGAGGAATTTAACCTGCATTAGCGTGGAAGGAGAGTGGAAAACCATTTAGGAAAAACCAATCCAGTTCATCCGACTAAGATTCGAACCTCGATTCCCCCCGTCCTCGGCAGTTTGACATAACACAAAGCTATCGCGTTAGCCAACTATGCCACCGAAGCGGGTAAAAAGACTGTGTAAATTACTGAAAATTCTGAAAATTAATGAATTAAGAACAACATTATTAGGATGTTGAGCCGTCTTCTAAATCCTAGTAAGAATAATTAGGACTTGTATTTTTACCTTTTGAAGTAACGGCGTATAACTTGAAAACACACGGAAGTACAAAAAGAATCAAATCAAAAATCATTTTTAGGAAAAAAATGAACACACCCTTAGACACGAGTAAATTACCAGATGATATTAGCAACAAACAGATATTGGATTTAGCCGCTCATTTAAAAGTGTGTAAGAGAAATCATTAATCATTTTTTAAATACGCAACCCAACATGATAAAGTCATCACGGAAACCAAATAAAAGGTGGGAGATTGGGCGTAGTCTCACCAATGTTGTGTCGAAGAAAGAGAATATTAAGAAATTTCAGACAAAGTCTACCAGTTCTTCTCAAATTTTGTAAGTGATAATTAAAGTCACTGTCAAAACTACAATTGCCTATAATGGAATTTAAAATATGTATCAACATTTGGTTGGTGGAAAAGTGGGAATCCATTTAGTGGGGGGATACATTGAGTACAGCAGGCCGGGATTCAAAGCTCGACCACAACAACAACTCAAACCAGGCGAGCCTGACGTTTAGTCCACATGACCACCGATTTGGGGTAATATGAGGATTTGTATAGTTGAACATACAGTAAGTACAGGGCTAGAAGGGGATTTTGGAAAATACAAACTTTTTCTGTTAACATTAATTTAATTTTACTTTAATATTATTAATGTATCGGTATTAAAATTATCTATCAAAAGTGGCAGCTCCAGACTTTACATTTAGCAATAATAAAGTAATATAAGTATATTTTATAGCTTTATTACTTTATCAATTATAGCTCGTAAATGAGTACAATATTTGTAACAAATTTAGTTTTAAGTTCAAGTAGGCTACATAATTATATTATTTTAAGGTTGATTTTTTAAGTGAGTCTTTAATGTCCATAACGATTGTTTCAAGAGCTAGGTTGAATACAGATGAGTACCTTTTCTTTAGCAATAATTTGCATATTGAAATACATTAGACCTTAATCGAGCACTATATTGTTTTTAAAAGTTGCTCTCATGAAAAGAAATACTCTATTAAATCATAGAATAAATATTGCCTTGAATGAAGATCTTATCTTTCTTGAGTGATAAAAATCCATAGCACATCTTCTTTCGGAAGGGAAGTAAAGTCGTCGGTCCCATATCGATTGTGCATGTAAAAGAATTATGGAAGGTATGGTAAAATAACTAGTAGGCACTTTCACTCTCACTCATAGAAATTCTCGTACTCTGATGCAATCAGTTGGTTCACAAAGTTTACCTTAAATACCTCAGCTAAGTAAAATAAATAAGATCTTAACACAGGATGTTGCTATATATTTGACAAAAATAGGTTTATCTATGGGGCAGGGCCATTATTAAATTACGCGTTTTTTTGTGGGGTTAGTATTTTATTAAGTTTTATCACGGAAAGGGGCAGAACCCATCTTATGTAAAGTTTTTTATTGATTTTTATCGTGAGAAAAAAAAACAGAAAATTTTGAAATGCTTCATTTTCATTCATTAGTTAACTCCACTCTAATCACTCATTTTCACTGTTTTATAGAGATAATTGAAATATATGCTTCATATTTTGTACAAGTGTTATAAAACACATGAAAAATTACATTTAATTTTAATAATAATGAAAATAAAAATGGTTAAAATATAAATAATTAATAATATATATGTATATATAATAATTATTGATAAAAAAAATTGCAAATATTTATCTCTCTTAAAATATTAAATAAAAATAAAATTGTATTATCTAAACATTGATTTTGAAATTTCATTTAACGTTTTATAACTTCACAAGGATATCAAATTAAATATTGGAGCAAAGAAGATGGAACTGTTGGGTTGCTTCCTACTATGACATTTGGCGGGAAGTAGAAGCTCCAAAATTAAATATAATATTATTATTATTACATATAAAAATGAGTTGATTCCATACCAACAATAAAGTAACTGTAACTAAACATTTATTAATAAGATTTTTGTGGAGTACACAAATAATGAAATCGAACAAAAAGTACATATCATTTTTTTTTACAAACATATTTAAACATAGAAAAAATGTCATTGATTTCTAAAAGAAAAGAAAAAAAATATTCACATCAAAACGTGACTGAATAGAAGTTAGTGTAACTTAATAAATGAGCAAAGTAATTCTAATTTACCAACAGTTTTTCACAAAAAGTGGACGCACTTGAATTGAAAAGCAGAGCAATATTAATAGATATGTCACGAAGCGGTCACGTGACAACATATTAGTAATAATAATTAATTAAATATTAATGTTCTAGAACGTAATTAATTAATGTTATTAATTAGCCTAATTATTATTAATTAATCATAATATTATAATTAATTACCATTTATACCATATATTACCATTATATTTTTATTATCATAATAATATTACCGTCTGTTAGTGAGCAAATAATTTATTACTTAATTCATATTTATCATTATTATTATTAAATAGTGTGCTTACTTGCAAACCAGATATTGGTAATTATGGAAAACTAAGAGGTAGATAAGATCTTATTTTTGGCAATAAAAGCCTCCAGTTTTGTCCATTAGCGAATAAAGGGATGACTGGAGAGTCGAAGGTGTCCGTGCCCAACCACTGCCTGATTGACGGTCAGTCTGGGAGAATATTCAATCAAAACTGCTCTGATTTACTTATATTTAATTTGTATGAATGCTTTCTATTGGGCAACAGAAAGGTTCAAAAACTAACTTTATGCTGATGCCGTCATATTTGAAATATGAAATTTACTTTCATACCCCGTCCTACTACCTGTTCAGGTTATACGCATTTATGTACTAGACACGCTATTGAGTTAGGGATTAGGAAGGTTGAATTTAGTGGAAGTCTACCCGCATTTGCGTGGAGGGAGAATTGAAAACCTTTATGGAAAAAACACCCTAAGTATACCCGACCAAGATTCAAACTTGGAACTCCTTGTCATTGGCAGTCTAGTCTAACGCTAGAGCAACACCTTAGATCATGCGGCCAATGAAGCAGGTAGCTATGCAATTAATTAATTCCATAACACCTGGGGGTATCTGGTGGTTCTTGAATTCTAATTGTGTTTTCGACTAATGACCTAGTAACTAACTGTATACCAAGGGATTTCAAGGGCAGGAAGGAAGTTTGAGTTGATGGAAAACTGTAGTCTACTCACTCATCACTTGCTACTAATTGCTTCCTCTTTGGCGATAGCACCACGCCCCTTTATTATCTTCCCGGGCGTCGTTTAATCAAGGTGGACACCTACCGGAGCGCGTTTCAGATCAGAAACTCCACATTATTTAAGAAGATGTTTGTAATTTTTTTTAACTGTATGCTATTCACACCAAAATTGAGGCGACAGATATTAACAGGTCCTTATTGAATTAATAAACAGACTCTTTTTAAGTTTTATAGTTTTAAAAAAGTCTATGAAAAGGTATAATTCTCATAGACGTTTTACTTTGAATGACGCTATTCTGAGAGTAAAGTACCGATTAGCTATCATTCCTCAAACAAATAAATTAATTTTTAATAGGGTCAAAACAATCAATTTAAATATTTATTTATTTATTTAGCACCCCGTCTTAATCCGTTCGGGTTATACGCTTATGTACTAATTGCGCTAATGGATTAGGAACTGGGAAGGTTGGTTTAGTTTAAATGAACCGGAATATTAGTAGAGGTAGAGTGGATAACCATTTGAGAAAGACCACCCCCAGTTCAACTGACAGAGATTCGAAACTTGATCTCCCCATCCTCGGCAGTTAAGCTCAGCAAGAAACCAGCGCGTTAACCAACTACGCCACCAAGGCGGTAGTTTTAATATAATTTGAGAATGTATCTGATTGTTTTTATGTCTAGGAACTTCCGTTTTCAATAGCTATCCTGGAGCGTGAGGATATTTCACTTAGAGTAGGTGGCACCCTTAAGTATGCTTAAAGGTTATACGGCTGAGTTTATGGTGATAAAAAAGGGATAGTTCTGATGTGTGTACTGTTCAATACATCGAGTTTGTTTAAAATTTAGACTTACAGTTGAATCTTAACGTGGCAAATCTAGCCGATAATAAATACCAGTAGCCAAGTCTTTTGGCGGAGAATGGTTGAACTATGAAAGCGTCAAGTAATTTGATTGCGAATATTAAAAAATATATAATTAAATCCGTATACAACAGTTATTTAAGCTACCTGTGCAGAATTTCAAAAGCGGAAGGCGCAGCTCTAGCTATCTTGGTCAGACTAAGTTTAGATTCAGTACAACTCATATGGCCAGTTTCATAGTCAAACCTAGTACTCCTCAAGATTGGTGCTATAATAAATACAAGACAACATCTATTCATATGCGAAACTGGCCCATTCCATTCGAGTCTAGATAATCGTCGTTTGGTATTAGCGGGTGTGATGGGTAGCTAGTTGTAAAAATAAAAGCGTACACATGAAACATACTGATTAAATTTTGACTCAAATTGATTGTTTTTATATCTAGAGTGGCTTAACCATTTTTTCTAAAAATAATTATGCTTTATAAAAGAAGTTTTGAACGAATACTAAAAAAACTGCTTCAGTGGCCGCATGGGCTAAGGCGTCACTCTCATGTTAGACTGAACTGCCAATGACAGGGAAATCAGGGTTAGAATCCCAGTTGGGTATACTGAGGTCTGTTCCAAAATTGTTTTCAATTCTCCCTCCACATAAATGCGGGTTTACTTCCTCTAAATGTAACCTTACTCATTCCAAACTCAATAGCATAATTCGTATATATGCGTATAACCTGAACAGGTAGTAAGAAGGAGTGCTTAGAAAAAGTTGTTATTAAATTTTATATTTTGAAACATAGAATTGACCTGAGCTAAGTAGTGCCTTTACAATATTGAATAAAACTAGAATTTTATTCTGGATCTAATATATATATATACATTCAACGCTGGTATCGTAAATTAATAAAAGCTATCGTAAAATCGTATAAGTAATTTTTTGTACATTAAACGGGATTGTTTTGGGAATTTTGCAATCATGCCTGCCTACCCCATTATCGTATTAATAGTTTGATAGTCAGGACGGGTAGTAATATGCAATGTATAGTAATAATATTATAGGGAGGTTGTTCGATATTTGTATGTATTTCCGGAATTTAGACATTTCCTGACGTAATAAGATGATAGCAAGCAGTGGCGCACCAACGGGGGTCGTAAGCCCCCTTAGGAACAGTTTTTAAGTTTAGTTTTAATTCAGCTACATTTAGGAGTGACAACACACCTTGTCAAAGCAAGTCTCGCCAAGTCACGGGAGATAGTTTGTAGCTGCGTACAGCCACTGGCCACTCGCCACTGGCGAATGCACAGATATAGTCGACGGTTCGGCGCAGGGTTGCCAGAATAGGCGAAATTAGTGAGTTCGGCTACTGACTTTCTTAACGGGGCTACTTGTGACTTTTGGGGCTCAATAATTTTATTTTAGATCTGCTTCGGAGCCTGTGTGGTCTAACGCACCATTCTAGTGTTAGACTAGACTGCCGAAGACAGGAATATCAGGGTTAGATTCAGGTTGGGTGCACTGAGGGTGGTTTTCCTAAATGGTTTTCCACTTTCTTCCATACAAATGCGGGTGTATTTCCTCTCAATTAATCCTTCCAAATTCCTAAACCATTAGTGTAATTAGTTAGGCGTATAACCCGAACGGGTAGTAAGACGTGGTGCTAATAAAATAATAAAAAACTATAAGGATGGGGAAGGTTGAATTTAGAGGAAGTTTGTACCAACATTTAAATGAAGTGAGAGTGGAAAATTATTTAGAGAAAACTACTTGTAGCCTACCCAACAGGGAATCAAACTCTAATCTCCCCGTCATAGGCAGTCCAGTCTATTGTGAGAGTGGCACCTTAGACCGTAAGTCCACGGAAGTGGGTATTGAAGATGTTTTACTTTCACGCTCTCTTAATGAATATTAGATGACCTGTGGTCTAGGGGTAAGGTGTCGGGCTTCTATGATGGGGGTCCGGGGCTCAATCCTCGGTCCCAGCACAGATTTATCTGATTGACAAACCCTTCTTTCACCTTTGACAAGACGTGTATTAATCACATCTTGTGAATGTGTGGAGTGCCAGACCTCCACCGTGGTTCGGATCCCACATTATACTGTAGGTCCTCCATTTCATCTCACAATCCCCCTACCATTACACATTAGCGTAAGTGCGTATAGCTTGAACGGGTAGTAGGACTCGGTGCTAATAATGATGATAATAATAGGCCTAATAATAGTGAATATTCGTAAATTTTAAAAATGATACCTAGACACGGCAATCGAACCAGGGACTATTGGTTTAGCCTGCCGATGCTCTACCAGAGCTATCCAGGATTCATCCCGTGCTAAGGATAAATATTCACGCATATTTTAAGGCAGAGTCTGTGGTGGATATATGTAAATCAACAGCTACCAATGAGCTATCATAAATAACTGATAGCACAGCTACCACTCGCTGACTCGGGGGCCGGCTTTATGTTGCCGATTACAATAACATTTGTACATGAAAGTAAACAGCATGAAGTTGAGTTAAGGTTCGTACAGATTTTTTTATGTCTTTTTATCACCACATCTTTCAACCCGTTTGAGTTATAAGCGGTTCCTACAGTTAATCGTACATGAATAGAGAGTATTAGAACATGGAAATTATCTTTTAGTTACGAATGTAGCCACTCAGCCGGGTGAATGTGGTTGGAGGGATATATCTCAGAAATGTAGGTGGAAACACTCTTATGGACAGAATCAGTATTGAATGTGTGCTGAAGATGTCCGGTTTGAAAGGGAACCCAATACGTCAATGTGAAAGAAGAGTCTTACGTTTGTTTGGGCATGTTGAGAGGATGAGTGTTGATCGAGTGAAGAAGCAAATATGTGAAAGTAGAGTGTGTGGATCAAAAGGAAAGCGTAAGCCATGTAATACGTGGTTAAATGTGGTGGACGAATGTGTTAAAAAGAGAAACATTAAGAGTTTTGAGAATAAAAAAAGCATGTGTGCCTCGGTATATTGATGTTGTTGAAGCGGAGGAAGTATGCAAGGATAGGGAAGTGTGGAGAAAGTTAGTGAGGATGGAATAAGTATACAGTTGTTTTTTGAATTAGATAAACAGTTTCTTGCCTACACCATAAGGGAACGGCGTGATTATGTGTGTATGTATGTATATATGTATGTATGTATGTATGTATGTATGTATGTATGTATGTATGTATGTATGTATGTATGTATGTANTGTATGTATGTATGTATGTATGAATGTATGTATGTATGTATGTATGTATGTATGTATGTATGTATGTATGTATGTATGTATGTATGTATGTATGTTATATATATAACCATACATAATATAGAAATGAGGTGTCAGATAAAATGGTGTCACGACGCCCACTCTTCAAACCATTGACATTTTGGAAAGTATTCTAAAATCTTTAAAGTAAGGAGTCCTAATTGTTTATGTTAATGAAATGGATTGAATCATGAAAGTTAGTTGACATTAAATAAATGATTTGAACTAATTTTGACGAAAAAAAGGTTGATATGTGATAATACAAATACACTATTTTTTAATAGTCTTAATATTTCTTATTGAAACACTCCTTACTTAAAATAAGATATTAGAATGTTTTCTAAAAGCGCAGCTCAATTAATGCATCTAGTACTGAAATGTGTGATGAACGGCACAATACGTCACATAGACCCGAGGGCTCTGATAAAATTGTATCACGACGCCTGATCTTTAAGTCAAACTACTGGTAATAACCCTAAATAGAAAGTGTTGGCACCATCCTCTCTAAAACCGAATGAAGTTCGTTTAATAGTCACAGTTTAGTCGCGCTGCCCACTAAATTTCAATATCAATTCGGACTAAGCTGTAGCAGTGCTGCGAGCACACTAAATCGACATTATTCAACTTTCAAGATGGATGACGATCGAATTTTTTATGATCTAGTGGATCTAGTTGAAGTTATAGGTGTCATTGATAAGTTACCCGAACCGAAAAGATATTTGCGGGATGCGGAAAACCACTGTCAAATTCTATTGCGACAGGTAATTCATCAGAAGATTCCGATTCAACAAAGGTACCGTGGTGAACGTCATCGTCCCACTGTTGACTGGCCCAAACCAAAACGCCCGCGATTTGCCAGTCCCACCTTTAATAAAGGTCATTAAAGCACTTCGATTACATGGGAGTGGTAGTTTTCAAGTAAATATGTTTTGAAATTATTATTTTAATATCTATATGTTTTATATCCTCAAAATACCCTTGTATAAAATTAATGGCGTTATCAAATGACAAAATTGTGGTCCACAATAGTTATACGGGTGCCTACATTTGCGTTTGTTTGTTTATTTATTTGTTTATTAACAGCATGGTCCAAGAGATCTGGATGTTTATGTAAAAATATAAATTGTAGTTATATTCTCATTTATTTTACATGAACATGTGATAGTCAACATATTATTTTGTAAGATAGGTCTTAATTACTTTACTAGTCAAATTAACAGCTGAATGCTCTTTCTTCACCTACCTCTCTTTTTAGGAATGAATGTTAAATTCTGAAAGAAGGTAACTTATTTATTCAAAGTCAAACATATTTTTAAAGCCTTTTGGCTATTTTACTATCTTAATTTGCTCACTACATTTTACCACTTGGAGGTTGTTTCTAGGCCTAACATGGAGATTTTGGACATTGTGGCACGTTGGCCAGGAAGCACCCATGATGCCAGGATCATCAGCAACAATTGAATTAAGACTAAACTGGAGACGCATCAAGTGAGGGGCAATCTTCTTGGAGATAGTGGATATCCACAATTCGACTACCTCTACACTCCAGTACTGGACCCACAGACTCCAAAGAGCGGCGGTACAACACAGCACAAAAGCAGACAAGGAAAGTGGTGGAGTGTTTGTTCGGGGTATGGAAACGTAGAAATACCTCAGACAAAGGCTGATAAACCAACTTGCTCACTTCCACCAAAGGCATCATTGAATGTGCTGTGTTACACAACATCGCCATCCGACTCCCACCTGAGGATCCTGAAAGACCCATGGAACAAATTCCTGTACGGAATGTGCATCCCAACGAGCAGGGCCGCTTTCATACAGCGTCACTTCAGCTATGAACATATATCTTTTGTGAATGAGGGGAATGCCAGGCCTCCACCATGGTTCAGATTCCATGTTAAACTGTAGGCCCACCATTTAAACTCACAATCACCCTAACATTACACATTAGCTTAAGTGCGTATAACCCTAACGGCTAGTAAGACGTGATGCTAATAATAATAATAATAATCAATCAATCAATCATTGTTTATTTAGGATTTAAAAGAAAAATTACATAGATTAGTTTTTGATACAAT
>CABFVX010011251.1:0-11276 GCA_902151425.1 Timema shepardi | reverse complement strand
TATCTCATGTCCATGAGCGGACATTTATATAAATATTTAAAATAAGCTAACAAAAACGAACATCTGATAAATTGAATTTAGAAGAATAATACAGTATTACGCCGAAATAGAATTTGTGCTTACAATATTTCAAAGATGACCGAAGCCTAAGCCTCGTCCTACTCCCAACGCATTTCCAAGAGTGCTTTTCACTGCAAGTCTTTTATATGATTTTACACAACTCACGGACAGGACAACGATTGGTGGTGGGGGGTGGGGGAGGAACTAAATAAAAACATTCAAGGAGAAGGATTAACAAGCAGCTCCACGCTTCTCCAATCTTCTTGAACCATTATTAACTCTGGAATTATGGGACGGGAGTCATATCTTCTCTTCTCAAGTTATTTGCTTGAGCTTGCGCTTTGACGCTAAGATGGGCCGGTTTAGTCGCTCGTGATATATTGTTGTTCTCGGATCGGTCTTGTCGGTCGTTGGTTCCGTACCTGCAGCCTTGGTGAAAAGGGGTAAGTTGAGGTTTTTGGACGTTTAATGTATCTTCACATGTAGCTAATGCTACAATAAGACATGTTGAAAAAAATATTTGTGTAAATAAATGGATATTTAGATTAATGTAATTTATTTTAGTTTATATTAATTTTTTTATTCCATATAGGATTGTGGTCCCTACCTCCACCCACCCACACCAACGCCCCTATCTCTCAAACATGTTGCATATTAGAGCTAACAAACCTAATTAGAAATATTTTATCAGAAATTTCAAAGCATTTCCTCAGTTAGATAAATTATCTTGTAGTGTATGTAATGATAGAATATATTAGTCAATAAGACGTCTCTCGATGGACTAGGTCGAGATTATATTGTTACCGGACACAGTCAGGAAACTGGGACTTGGGAAGTGAAGTGAAGTGAAAGTTTGTGAAGACTATCCTCGGTCAATTGGACTTAAAAGCAGGGAGTCGAACCAAATTTTAATCGGTTCTGGTTACTGTTCTCTAAACAAACATTTTAAAGGTTCCATTTAGAGCACAATAAAGGTTAGCGTTCTTTGCTGTTCTTGAGTGTGTTCCGGATCATTAATTAAAAGAAAAATTAGCACAACGCCTTTCTATATGTTCGGGCTACAGTAATGTACTACTTTCGATAGTGGTTTGTAAATGAATGAGGAAGGTTATATTTTTATATTTAGAGAAAGTGTATCCGCATTTAAGTGGAATGAGAGAAGAAAACCACTTTGGAAATAACACTCTGGATCAAAAGTATTGTTAGATTGAAAAAATATGTTAAACGTACCTTAATAACAATAGAGAATCCTTTTAAATTGTATTTTGATCGTTCATCGTTAATCAAATAGTCAAAAAACTTCCTATCTTCGTTTTCTTTAACACACCCCATTAATAATATGATTTAAACTATCTACTAGCAAAAAAAATAATCACCTCTGTTCTGCTCTGTACACAAGGAACACATTCACTGATATACTTGCTAATTTAAACTTGAGTGAAAGAATTTAAAGTTTCCAACACATGACTCGCGTAGTCTTTGCTTTGTTAATATTGTGAAATATGGTACTATGCCTAGATAACTGGGCCTGCGTTACTTCCGTCTTATCAGTCATGTGTGTACATGGTCTCAGATAAACTTGCAAGTCAGTATACTTTATGCTAATACATTTAAACTTATTTAAACGGTTTATGGTTTTAAACCTTAACAGGCTATAGGCCCAGTAGTGGTGTTCAATGTGCTAGTGACTAAATGGCAAGCGTTAAAAATATTTACTCGCTAACGGATACTAAAACGCTGGCATGCAGAAGGCGCCATATTTTTGATGGAGCCTTTTTATTTATCCTAGTGAGAGCGCAGATAATTTCACGGTGACGAATTTTATTTGTGTGAAAAGAAAATAATAGTTATTTGCAAAATTAGAAAAAATCAAGAAATTCGACAATCAAAAATTTGAGGATAGTAATTTCGAACTTTGAAAATATCAAATAAAAATAATATACCATGCAGAGAAAATTATGGACATCATCATCAATGCCAAGAAGGAAAAACCAGCGGTAAATGTAGTTGAGCAGCTTAAGGCGTGGAATGACGGGAACGAAAAAAGAATGTTGATAATTTCAACGGGACTTGAGCAAAGTCAACTACAAACAGTCATCGCATGCAAGATGGCGGCCCAGATGTGAAATCACCTCAAGAACGTTCAAGAAGAACACAGCTCTGTAAATAAGGTTAGTCTCAAATAGCAGTTCTTCAGTTATAGGAGGCATACTAACGACATTATCGCTCAGCATATAAGTATGATCTAATCAATAGATCTGTCGCTAACGGACGTCAATGAAGGTGTTTCCAACGTGGACAAAATCGCCAAAACCTTCGAGAGATTTCCGAGCAGCTTCAGTGGGTTTATAAGTGCGTGGGATTCATACACTGAGGCACTGCATACCTAACCTAACATAACCACTCGACTTCTCATGGAAGAGAAGCAGCTCATGCAGAAGGATGATATCTCTATAGAGTTTCCAGCCCTAAGATTTCAGAAAAATTACAAAAATATGAGAAGTCAAGCGTCCCTCAATGACGAGAAGAAAGATAATCACGGAAAACCGAGTGGTAGGAAGAATATAAAATGTTTTTACTGTGGTCGAATATAAAATGCATTGGCCTAACTGGCTGGCGAAAAACAGTGATTGAAGCAAGGACGAGTCAAGGCATGTTGCTTTGAGTTCTGAGCACTAAAACGTCTCTACTTCTGGATGTGAAACTGTGTAGCTGGCTAACAGTGCTGCGTTAAAACACATTAATTATCATGAATAGTGTTTTTTTGAGTTAAAACTAAAAGACGATCTGAGTGTCGTACAGGTTGGAGATAATTCATACATTCATGCTGAAGGTATCGGGTCTGTGGAAGTGTTTGCACTCGTGAATGGACTATGGGAGCCAATTATTTTTTCTAATTAAAGATGCCTGCACTTCATAACCTTTTTTTTTATAAAGTACAAAGATGATGTTTTCGATACATTAATACAAATCTAGAATATGATAGAAATTCAAACGGGAAGCAAAATAAAAGTACATAATAGTGACAATATTCATGAGTTTGTAAACGAAAAATGTACGCAGTATTTTAAGAAAACTGGGATCATTTGCAAGAGAACTGCTCCATACCGTGCAGAACAGAACGGGCGTATCGAGCGAGAAAATCGACCAATCGTAGAGTGCATAATGGCCATGTTGATAGGTGCAGAACCCCCGGAGGCACTGTGGGCTGAGGCAGTAAATGTTAATGTTTATCTTTTTAATTGAAGGCCAAGCATAGTAAACAATTATGTGACACCGTCCGAGATATTTATTGGAAAAATGTTAACCTTGAAGCACATGTATAATTTAGAAGAAGCAGTTTATGAGCATATACCCAAACAAGCTCATACTAAATTTGAAAGCAAGACTGAGAAGGCAATTTTTATTGGTTATGACGGTAATAGTACTAACTACAGATTGTATCATCCCATTACAAGGAAAGTGGCAGTAGCTCGGGATGTTGAATGTAATGAAGAAATGAGTAAAGGTTCTGTAATTAATGACACAGAATGTTTCATCTATAATTTAACTTTACATAACTTAAAGAGCAAGAAGTTTAAGAATCTGTAACAGAATTTGAGAAAAATGCTGAAATATAAGATCTATGCAAGACAAGAGAGATAAAGGGCCAACACTTCGTAAAAGAGATACTATAAGGCCAACGATACTATATGACGTTTGTTAAGTAACCATTGAAACAGCATGTGCAGCTATTTATAAGGAGCNCGTTTGTTAAGTAACCATTGAAACAGCATGTGCAGCTATTTATAAGGAGCATCAAACATACCAGGAAGAAGTTAATGATTATAATATTCTAAGAAATGGATCACTGCCATGGAGAAAGAGTTGACATCTTTAACTAATTACGAAACTTGGAACCTAACACATCTATCTTCAACCAGCTATAGGACTCAAATGGGTATATAAAATAAAAAGAAGACCAAATGGGAGTATCGAGCGATTCAAAGCACGGTTATGTGCAAAAAGAAATTTAAAAAAGGCAGGTATCGATTATACGGAAACATATTCACATTTTATCAGGTATGATTCCATTATGATACTTCTTGCACTTGCAACAATATATGGCATGGAAATGATACAGGTTTAATAAAAAAAACTGCGTTTCTATATCCCGAACTGCTTGAAAAAATGTTTATGAAACAGCCAAAAAGTTTTGAAAAGGGTGATCTTAACATGGTCTGCAAGCTGAGTAAGAGTTTGTCTGGACTAAAGCAATCTCCACGTTGAGGCAGTAAGAAATTCCTGGAATTTTTAAAATCATTTGAATTCAAGTCATTGGATTCAGATAAATGTGTCTTTGGAAAAACGAATGATGATATTGAAGTTAGGCTCACGTTATGTGTGGATGGCGGAATGATAATAAGTACTTACTCATAAATTTAGCACTTGTGATAAGAGAAATCAAGGCAAAGTTTGAGATGAAAAAAGATGACTGCAATTATTTTGTTGGAATTGAGATCAAAAGAGATAGAAAAAATAATAAAATGTCTTTAAGTGAACAATGATACCTGGAGAGATTTGTGTACAAGAAAGATTGTAAATCTAAGGATATTCTCGACGTTCCTTAACGTGAAGCAGTTGGAAGCTTGATGTCTCTTGCAATAATGACACGTCCAGATATTGCGTACGCAATTAATTAAACGAGTCGTTTTTTTTAAAAGCCTCACAATATATTCACTGGACAACAGCTAAGAAGATAATCCTATATCTATCTAGTACCAAGAGCTGCGGTATTTGCTACCAAGGAAATCAGTATGAGTTAAAGGTTCATATGCTTACAATGCTGGGGATAAAACAACTGGATACATCATTATTTAATAGGAGCTCCAGTCACCTGGTCAGCTCCTCGACACGGGTGTGTCATTAGGTCAACTACAGAAGCTGAATATATAGTGACGTCTTCAGCAGATCAAGAAACCGTGTGGCTAAGAATGATGCTCATGGAACTTTGTCTAATTTCCAGTGAACTTACCACTCTCTTCGTGGACAACTAAAGGGCCATTAGGTTAGCTAAGAAGTATGAGCATCACAAACTGACTACACACATTGATGTTAAGTACCATTATGTGGGCGAGTGTGTGGAAAATATTGTAATACTTGTTAGCGATGTGCGCTCTGAGAACCAATTAATAGATCTTTTAACTAAGGCTTTGACACAAAATAAATTTTGTATGAATCGTGAATCTGTGTCAATTGTAGATATCAATGAACAAAGAGTGGGAGTGTTGAGTACATGACTAGCGTGGTCTTTACTTTGTTCATATTGTGATCTAAGGTACTAGGCCCAAATAATAGGGCTTACGTAACTTCCATGTTCTCAGTTTTTTGTACATGGCGTCAGTTAAACTTATAGTGTAGTCTACTTTATGCTAACACATTTAATCTTATATGAACGGTTTATGAGCCTAAACCTTAACAGCCTGTGAAACCTACCCCAATCATTCCCCCACACAAATGATACACAGTGGTAGCTACAAGAGAGCTATACATTTATTAAGAAAAAAACATTACACACCTCAATGAGGGAGAGGGACAAAACAATTAATACAAAACTTGGACTTAGCACAAGGACAAAGGCATACCAAAACCCGCCAGGGCCAGAAGGGCGCCAATACAATAAAAAAAAAGGGCTAGCGACCCCATCGTTAGGTGCCACAATGTCATCGTCCATCAATGCCGAAACACCATAATTAAATTTGTCTCCTTTCAGGGTATGGTTTTAACCATGAAAAACAAGAGCAAGACCTTGCCTAAGAATAAAGCTGAGAGAACAAAACATGTAGCCACTAATATGGTATGTAAAGCCAATCCAGTGGCCCCTGACTACATGCACAGCCTAACGGCCCTAAGGTTTACAAACCAAAATATTTGTAAAGTGGTACCAAAGGGATTTCCTAACCTTATTGATAAACTTCATACCAGGATTGTAGCCCCGTCTGGCTTAGGGTCCCTAAGTTAACTAACATAAATATAATCCAAGGTGATAACAATAAAATACCCCAACTTCAACAATAATAGTCCTGCATATGGAAAGTAGTCTCATCTGGCTCGCGGCCTCAAAGTTAACTAACATAAATATAATTCAAGATGATAATAATAAAATATCTCAACTTTAACAATAATAGTTCTGCATATAGAAAGTAGTTTCATCTGGTTTGCGGCCCCAAGGTGAACTAACATAAATATAATTCAAGATGATAACAATAAAATATCCCAACTATAAAAATAATAGTTTGTTAATGTAAGTAATGGGCATAAAACCCGTATGAGTGTCCGAGACGTTTAAATTTGAAAAGTAAATAGTTATAGCCAAAGAGAATTTTGAATAATGCGACGAGCCTACATAATGAATAGGCCTTTCGGTCGTATTACGTCAACAGCGTCAACAAGGGCTGGCTTTGGTGAGTGAAACAATTTATTCCACATTAGGTTGTAACAAGGTTACACCTGTTACTCATGGTATGGTATCTTGCAAAGTTTCATTTATTAGAGATATTTAACGTGCACCTTCCGAAACGGCTTATTATTATATCAGCACACAAGTATTTCTACGAACACGAGCAAAGCGACCTACCAATTTTGTCGAGTAGAGTATTTCCACACAATCTTCTATGGTTCTCTTACATGCCTCAATCGACATTGAACCGATGACTTTGTTTCCACTACAAAGGAAGTAGAGCTACAGATTTATATCGATAAATAATAATCTATTGACCTTAACTGGTTTCAAACCCATGAGCATAGAGTCCTGAGGATAGCAATTAAGCTCAATACCACTGAGGTCAACATATTTATACATATCAATGTAAATTTGGAGATACTTATCAATTAAATATTTGAAGCATTCCTAATCGGGCCAATAAGTTATCAATATTTAAGGAATAGCCTATGATGTCTAGCAGGAGGGGCTCGTTCCTAAGGCGTGGAGGTGCGCGCCCCCAATCCCCACGAATCTCCAGTTCCTTTTAAAATTATTATTCGCACTCGCACGACAATTTCATCTTGCCATAATAGTTTAAAGAAAAGTATGTTTTTGGTTTAAGTAATAGCAGGCAATGTTTTTAAAATGACATGCGGTCAGGCTCGAGGCGGTCAGCACCTGACATTGTGAAAAAACCTTCCCTTCCCTTAGCCCATCAACCCCATACTGCTATAGCTAGCATGGCTTAATCTTCTTTTGAAGGCGCACTCCCTTACGCGCCCTAAGGTTGAAAGCTTGTGAAATGTGTATAGCGTGAACCAGTAATAGTGGTTGTCAGTCATACTGCGTGCTCCTTCATCTTGAGGATGTGTGTGTGTTTATAATAATATTATGTAGGGTTATTTTAGGATAACGTTTACTTGAGTAATATGTTTTAAACAATTTTGTAACTAGGCTTAATATGAATAGTTCAATTCAGGCGCTTAAGACAACGAATATTGAAAGATTAACTCTTGATCAAAAAAGAGAATTGAAATCTTTAGTTAGGCCTTGTCCAGAATTTTGTATGGAGCAAAGTGAAAACATACATACCTATATATTCATGCACATTACACCGCTGAAGAGTTTCTACAACACATCCACGTCCTTTGGTATGAGTTTGTTATTTGTATCTCTGCATGTTGTTTATGATATTAATTTTTGAGTTTAACTAAATGAATATTTAGCAAAACATATTCCGAAATTTGTGTCTTGTTTTAAATATATTATTTAGAAATAATTTATAATTTAAACAGGTTGCGCCACCCAGCTTCTAAAGTGACGAGCCGCCACTGATGTCTAGTCCACCTTAACCGTCCTACATTTGTCTATTATTCACTTTATTATGCTCACTCTAGTACATAGAATGCTTTGCATTCCACTCTTGATAATGCGCAGTGTGCACTAAAATGGCTATAACATCATTATATGATAGATATAGACTACTTTTAATGAGTACATTGAATGGTTTATTTAGCTATAACTTTAAATTTAATTTATCAACACATGAAAGCTCAGTTGGTTAGGTGTCATAATAATGAAAGTTTAGGCCAAGCTGGATTGGATAAGTGTAATAATTAATAGAAACTATTTGTGTTATCTCAATGATATCATCAATACTATGTTTACTTTGTCCTTAATTTAGTTGTTATATATACTTGCGATATTTACGAGTTAAATCTTTTGAAGTTAAATGTAGGTAGGTACTTCGAATACAACTAATTGTGGTCATCATAGACGGTTTTTACGCTTTCGTAGTAGACGATGAAAATTTTGTTTGGTGTCCAAATAGTTTTAAAACGGCCGAAAGATATATGTCACTTGGGTAAGTGGAATTATTCCTTAGTTAATTTAAAAGTGTTTTTTTGCTTCTTTTTTGGTTCTAATCAATTTTACATGTTATAATGTTTGGAATAATGTACAGCTGATATCAATCTTTTAAATATTTTAATAAAGAAATGGCCTAAAATGAGACGGTTAAGGCATTATAGATCTGGAACATGGATTTTGATCAATATGTTCAAGGGATCTGGGTTGATCCCGTTAACTCCTCTCCTTAAATATGGTCCTGAAATGAATACAATATCGTACAACTGTACAATGTTAAGTAAAATAAGCGTAAATGTAACGTATAAAATATAAGATTATTTTGTTTTATAAGGTTATTGCAGTATTAACACCTTTTAAAATTAAAAAAAAATCTATTATAGCCCTATAGCCATGCATAAATATCCTAAATAACATAAATAATAACTTTACCTTTATTTCTTCCTTGATGTAAGGAAAACTTAAATAGCCTAATCCAGAGTTGGGAAACAACAACTTGGCCCTCTTGTTATCTTCTTCAATATCTTCACACTTCATGGTTCACGGTTTAACACTCAATAACTGAAAGTACGATTGCAAAACTAAATCCAACTAAAATCTGAACTAAATCCAGAAAAACGGTCTACAATTACAATATGGCTACATATTTTTTATATACTCTTTATTTTACATATTAGTGCACATTCCTTTAATTGTATAGGTAATAGGAATATTATTATCAATCCTTATAATAAATAATTATTAGTTTACTCGTTTTAATTCTAGAGTTGTATCATTTAATTAATTTTAACTAAACTAAATCCCACTTTTCATCCATTATTTACAAGTAGCTAAACAATAATAAATTACTGGTAAATGTCACAGATAATTTAAAACACGTTTCTTGCGTTAGAATGGTGTGGAAGCTTTTTTCATAGGGCGCATTATTTCTGTGTTTATGACACCTTAGAAGAGTGATTCTCTGAGGCTTAGTAGCCATCTTTTACTGTACATTAATATTATTATCTTTATTATTAATAATAAATCGGGTTTAGTTATTGCGTGAGGGAAATATCACTGTTTTGTCAGAGAAATAACTGTAAAAATATAATATAAAATAAGAGTATTTAAAATATGTAATTTAAAATATTATCTCTAAAAAAATACATAGAGTAAAACTCTACAAGGAATGCAAAATTACTATCATTTTGAAAATTGTGTAAAAAATAACTAATTGAAATCCTTTAATTCTTATACGACACCAACAAATAGGATAATACATACTGTCTTATTTAGTTTTACTACTTTTCATTAGAACCTACTAATTTTTAAAGATATTTTCTTTAAATGTAAGCTAACGCCCATACACCAGAAATGAACTGGATAACTCCTTATTGCTTATTTGTAGCTAGCCATTGCAACCCATCCATCACAGACTCTGTCTTAAAATATGAAATAAAATATGGGCATAGTATGACTTTTGTATAGTCAAGTGTGAAGAGTATCTGTATACCAAGCCAAAGGTCCCATGTTAACTTCCCATGTCCAGGTTTCATTATTTAATTTAAAGAATATAATATGTATGTGCGGCTATGATAGTATTAAAAAACCTCTATAATAGCGCGTATATTGCACAAATGCCTGCTCTTGTGTGTGTTTTCAATAAACACTCACTTCATTGTTCCGGGGCTCAGGACATTGGGAATGTAATTTGGACACAAATATTATTGAAAGCTATGGAAACGATTTGATGAGTTTATTGAATATTTTTTTTTTTTAAATCACTTGGCAATTTGTGCCAGGTTTGAAAATTTTGGAGGGTACAATTGGTAAAATCACGTATATTCCCTTGATCAAAACTAGCTGTAAGAAAGCGTTAAGTGTTTATGAACGACCCATTTGAACTTTGTAACTCAACTGCATTTGGTAATATAGTAGAATTCTTGAACACATAGAGTAAAAATAACATAAGTACTAGTTATACTGCTGCCAACTTCACAGGCTTTTCTTATGCTTATTGTTTAGGTATCATAATGTTGATTTGTAAACAGAGTGAACAATTGAATATATTATTATTTATCATTCATTCATTCATTGGTTTGTTCCCAAAAAGAAATTGAAAGTACGTGGCAAAATCTACAAAAGTGCACCACACATATATATCTTAAGCTACCTCAACCTCCTCATCAACAGCAATTGAATGCAATGCAATACCGGCATCTTAGTCCGCTTGGCCACTGGTGCAGGTGAGCATTAATAATGCACCATTTAGAAGTATGAGAAATAGAGATATTCGAAGGTCATTTTATTTTAATGTGAAGCGGAGTCAAATGGAAGCTTGTTGGCCATTGCACACCGGGCATAGTGTTCGTCCACGAACGCAAGATGTGTCTACTATACTCGCTAAGTGATATTCACACCGCCGGGCTATATAGCTTGTATAGCAACCCCAGGACTTTATCTGTGTCAGTTAAATTCAAGATGTCCTCCCGAGTGACTTGGTGTGAACAAGGCCGTAGCCAGGCGAAAATTTCGGGGGGCATAAAGTGAGAGGCATGATTTCTATATCAATATTATAGGCATATGCTTCTATAAGCTCTTTTTTACAGTAAAATAAGGCAGATATTCAAATAGGCCTATTGATAGCTAACATTTAGAAACTTACACAACGCCTTCTAGCTTTAGTCTAACTAAATTTAAATTTAACACTTCTTAAATGAAGGTATGTCCAACAGACTAATTTGGATGGTTTTAGAAAATAAGAATTCTGTATCTCCCTAATACAAACATTTTAAAAAACTAAAAAGGCTGTCTTCACCCCTACTTACATAGTCCAAAATTGTACCCCATAAAATTGTAATTAAAACAAAAGCATTTCCAGCCTGATCAAATCTATTTGACTCTTATC
>CABFVX010011250.1:0-11283 GCA_902151425.1 Timema shepardi | reverse complement strand
GTCCTTCATTTCATCTCACAATCACCCTACCATTACACATTAGCGTACGTGCGTATAACCCGAATGGGTAGTAAGACGCGGTGCTAATAATAATAATAATAATAATAATTCAAATAAAATTAACGAACCTACTGATATGTTCATATGTTGTCAACTTCACTCATTGGCTCTTTGAAATGTTGCGTTGGGTGGGAAAGGAGAGGGAGGGAAAAGCTCCTACTCAGCTTTGTAGCTTGACAACTTTAAAAAAAATTGTACTATAATAACTGTAAGCTTAGCCCTTTTCCAAGAATTTGGCTATCACAGTGAATAGACAGGAAGGCGCTACTACACTAGTATGAAGAAATCCACTCACTTTAAAACACACAATCTGTAACAGTTTATTTTCTCTAGCTAGTGTAGCACGTACTTCCAAACACTTAAAGCATGAAGCATTGGTCATAGACAAGAATGTTTTTATTGTAATCTAATTTAGGTACAGTATTTTACGTGCACTTTTCGGACCTACTGATTATATCAGCTCACGATAATTTCTATGAGCGAGAGTAAAAAGACCTAATTTTGCCAGGAAAGGTATTTTCACATACCCACAGGGTTCTTTTTCGTACATCAATCAACATGGGGCCAAATGCTTTACTTCCCNCTCCGAAGGAAGGTGTGCTACGGATTGTTATCGCTCAAGAAAGATTTGTTGACTCCGGCTGGGTTTGAACCCACTAACATCGGATCCTGAGGCGAGAACGTTACCCCAAGACCACTGAGGTCGACAACAAAGAAAAAAAATTTTAACGGAAGGAGGAATAACATAAGTGAGTAATATCACCTATGTTCAATAAAATAATTAATAATGATCATGTATCACCACTTTTAGATACATCTACTGAAATCTACTGAATTGTTGAGGCTATTGCTACTGATTTTTAGGGTACTAGGGTTGGCAACACTGTTTATAATAACATATAGATTAAAAACAATCACAAGAAATATATTTATAACTTTATTATTATAACTATCAAACTTAAAATAATAAGTGTTTGCAATAGCCTGAAAATGCTAAACAGATGTAGGCCTACTAATATTCTGGATGGAAAATCACTAGTATCCATAATTTATCAATTACAAAAAATTAAATGACGCTAGTAAATAGAGAATAAACCAAATAGTGGTGTTGAACCTACAAAAGTAAAGCTAATATTTCTGAGAACTTGGTACTTCTCAGAAAAAAACTCCTAGAAGCTGCTCTTCCCAGGGTGTTTAGATTTTTAGAAAATGTTTCTGAAATAGGTCCGCGTGTAGCCATCTTTTCATTTTGTATATGTTTCCCTAGCGGCGGATTCTATCACCTGCTATTCTTTCATTATTTCAAGGCCCATGCGCATATTTACTCGGCTGTGATTGGTAGTCCGTAGAAAGTAAAGTTGGGCAACTTCTACGGAGTAAGGACTTCGGATAAGGACTCTGTGGCTAGAACCATATAATATTGTAGCATTGATTTCTTACGGAGCACGGACTACGGACACGGAGTCTGTGTCTGGGCCTTTAAACTTTCTACGGACTACCAATCACAGCAGGGTAAATATGCGCATGCCTTGAAATAAAGAAAGAATGGCAGTGATAGAATCCGTCGCCATGGAAACATATACAAAATGAAAGGATGTCTACACGTGGACCTACTAGAAAAACCTTCTCAGAAATATTGGCTTTTCTTTTATAGGTTCAACACCCCTATTATAAAGTTTATACTCCATTTACTAGCGTCATTTAATTTTTTGTAATTGATGAATTATGGATACTAGTGATTTTGAAATGGATTCTCTACTTATTGTGTTCGGCAAAGGACTCTTTTGTTTAATAAGAAACTTAAAGACTTTTAAGGATGCTCTAAGAAATGAAAATGCCTGGCTAAGTATTTCAGAAATTGTCGGGAAAGTTTTGGCTACAAGTAGGCCTACTTTTACTTTGGAAGCCAAGTCCCTTATAATGTTGTTTATTTATGAAAACTAGAAAAAAAAGGATATACATGCATAAATAGTTTCTGCTCGTATTTTTTTATATCAGACCTACTGCTTTTTTAGGCATTTAGAAAATTCACCTGAGTTAGAAACATATTTCTAATAGTGGAACCAAAACCTATTTCCATTTTGTGTTTATAATGAATTTAATCATGGACACTAGAAAAAAAACCCGGCTATTTAAATAAATTGTTATCTGTTCGTGAGTTTTTTAAGCCCAATCCTTTTTAGGCGCTCATAGAAAATCCACCTAAACTAGGGACATGTTTACACTTGTGTAATACAAACCATTCTTTTTTTATTAGCACGTCTTACTACCTATTCAGGTGATAGGCCTGTATACTAATTAATAACGGCTTAGAGATCAGAAAGGTTGAATTTAGAGGAAGGGATCAGGAAGGTTGAATTCTGAAGAAGTGTACCTGCATTTGTGTGCAATGAGTGGAAACCCCACCCTCACCGCACCCGACCGGATTCAAACGACGATTTCCCCGTCTTCAGGCTCTACGTACATACATTATTTGTTCATATATTTTACCATACCTAGTCCCTTTTTTAGGCAATTAGAAAACCCACCTGAACTAGGAACATGTTTGCACGAGTGGAATCTAAACCCCTCTAGACAGATTGGGTGGCATTCTTTCAGTAATATTGAAATAGGATGTTCAAGTTTGTGATAGCCGTAATGGGCAGCAATAGAATAACCTAGATATCAGAAACGCATCGAGGTTACTCTAGGCAGCAACACTCATTGGGGCTACCTAATGTCAGGAAAAACCCAGTTTTTTTAATAACTCTGCTGTTTTTAGCAAGTAGAAGCATCTTGTCAAATACCTGCCTCGGTGGTGTAGTTAGTTAACACACTAATTTTGTGTTGAACTGGACTGCCGAGGATGGGGAGATCGAGTTTGAATCTCGGGCAGGTGAATTGAAGGTTTTTTTTTTCTAAATCGTTTTCTACTCTTCCCCCACGCAAATGCGGGTTGGCTACCTCTAAATTCAACCCTCTCAATTCCTAAACCATTAGCGTAATTAGTATTTGTAGTAAGACGCGGTGCTTAATAAAAAAATATCAAAAGTGCTTGTTTTGTTTTCATGCAAAATATTAGAAAGCCTATATATTTTTGCATTTTCAGGCTATTGCAAACACTTATTATTTTAAGTTTGATAGTTAAAATCAAGTTATAAATATACTTCTTGTGAATGTACTTAACCTACATTTTAGTATAAATACTGGAAGTTTTCTCAACAAAATTGTTTTTGGTTTCTTTGATCAGCTGACTTCTGGACACGCGCTCCATTCTGTAGACTGTTTTCTTTCAAATTCTTTGATTGGATGAAGACTCTTATTATCTCATTGGTTGAAACGATCACGTGATTATTGATATTGAGATTGTAATCGCGAGAAGAATTTCTTATGGAGCACGGAGAGCATATATCCTTTATCTCCTGATCAGTGACGGAGAGTACGTACCTACGCATCTAGAGTCTGTGTCAGGGCCTTATTGAAGCTTTCTTGTTAATTAAAAAACTTTTCTAACGCAATAATCAAAAGTATATAGTCACAGATATCTACTGCATACGAAACATTTAGGAGTCTGATATTTTTATGGTGCAAAGTATTAAATTTTAAACACACACACAAAAACCCAACTGAGCTTAACTAACCTAACAATTTGTGTGAATGAATTAAAATTATCGGGCTTACCTAACCTTTCACGTCTAAATAAATAAGATTTTTTGTTGACTATCAATAAAATCATGCATAAAAATAGCAATTAGATGAGTTTAAGAATTTTCTAATTATTTAGAATTTATTCAGACTTGTTTTGTTAGGATCGGAAATTTGATTGTATTGTGTGTACAAGTGCTAAAATTATTACATTTCTCATGATTTGGCAGGGGGAAAAAGAATCCCACCCTCGGCTCACAATACAGCCCTGTTTTCCTTTTAATATTTTCCGGAGTTGCATGTCCAATACCTTTTACAAGTGAGGTTAGTAAGGAATGTGGTATCCTTGGGGAAAAAAAAGGTTTGGATGGAACACTTTAAAAATTGAAACTGGAATCGACTATTATTATTATTAGCACCGCGTCTTACTACCCGTTCAGGTTATATGCACGTACGCTAATGTGTAATGGTAGGGTGATTGTGAGATGAGATGGAGGACCTACAATTTAACGTGGAATCCGAACCACGGTGGAGGCCCGGCATTCCCCACATTCATAAGATGTCTTGTCAGAGGTGAAGGAAGGGTTTGGTTAATCAGATAAATCTGTGCCGGGACCGAGGATTGAATCCCGGACCCCCAGCACAGAAGTCCGACACCTTACCCCTAGACCACCAGGTCACCTGGAATCGACTATTAACAATGTCCAAGAATGTGAGAAATTTTAATTAGTAAAGAAAACAAAAAGACTTCTGTAAACAGGACATTAGTGCATCGATGAGTATGATTTCCATCAAGACAGGTGCAGAAATTAATGTTTTATGAAGTCGAAAATGGTAAAATTACTATTTTTTTTGGGCCATACCAATGAGTGAGTGTACTTATCTCTTTAACTCAAAACAGCTACCTGTACACTATCAGCACTTAGCAGCTTAATTAGGTAGGTAGTCCTTGCTTTTAATTTAATCAGAATATCAGACTCTATTTCTATTATAAGTTTTTATGATATATTGTTAATTTTTTCGAGCAATCTCAACTAAAACCAAGAATACCAAGAATGTCAAATACAGTTGTTATTGACTCATAGTAAAAGAGAAAGCGGGGATGTTTGCACCAGCTGCAAGCGGTTTTCCTAGAGTAGGGGATATTTGGCTGTTTTAATCGCTTCTCTATGACAATGCCATCACATGACGCCCAGCTTGGAAGGGGTAAGGTTTATGTTGTTTGTCCTAATCTAGCACCTTTGTTTCTCGCGACAGTCGCTCATTGTCATCTAATAAGTGTAAACTGCGGTGTTTTTGTAATGTTTAAGTGAAGAACCTACACAAGTTTAACCTTAGCCAATAAGGTTGAAGTGATTAGAGAATTGGAAAAGAAAGTTAGAAAGAAGTGTGATATCACAAAAGAATATGGAATAAAGCTTAACATTTTATCGACTTACCTTAAAAAAAAAGAATAACATCATAGAGAGTTGGAACGTGCAAAATGGAGGAACACGAATAACAAGATGTTGTTAATTGTGTCCGGAGAAGAAAGCTACAACAAAACAAAATCACTATTTTTTCCAAAGTACCTAATGTAATTTAAGTGCAAAAACTGATTAAGTCTGCATTGCACAGTGAGTTACTGTACTATCAGTAACCCGCCTCGGTGGCGTAGTTGGCTAACGCGCTTGTCGTGTTGAACTCGACTGCTGAGGATGGGGAGATCGAGGTTTGAATCTCGGTCGGGTGAACTGGGGGTGGTTTTTCCTAAATGGTTTTCCACTCTCCCTCCACGCCAATGTGGGTTCACTTCCTCTAATTCAACCTTCCCAATTCCTAATCCATTAGAGTAATTAGTACTTAAAGCGTATAACTCGAACGAGTAGTAAGACACGGTGCTAAATATTATTATTATTATTATTACTACCAGTAATGGACTTTAAACATTCTACAATTCAAGAAACTTTTTCCCATTTAAAATATATAAACATCACAAAATTTTAATTTCGTAATGCTATTGATTATACAAATCTTCTATGCATGGACACACACAAATAAAACTTCTTTCTCGATAATTATTATTAATTTTTGAAACTATGATATTTTATTATGTAATGTGGTCAGGTTTGTTGAATATGAAACAAAAAATTAAACTTTCCATATAACATTATGAAAAATGGCACACATTCTTCATTGCTTCCTCTAGTAATCCTAAGTATTACAAAATAAACTCCTCCAGTTTTTTGGACAAAAAATAAAACTTGTATATCATATTCACCCAGCAATTAGGGGGAGTATGATACATGAGTGGGTTTAATGAATTTTCTTCACTAAATTGTGTATTGTTAGTGGTGTCTGACCAAAGGTCATTTGTTTTGGCCAAACTTTGTTTTCTTTTTTCACCTTTGGCCGAAGCCGAAGAAATGGCATAAATTGTGAAAAATTCCTATTTTTAAGTTTAATGCAATGTCTGTTGCCCTTTAAACTTACAATCATGTTTAGTTAAATAACATATAACATTTTTTATTGTTGCTTAAATAAAGTTGAATACATTTCTGAAATTGTAATACAAAATAATCTAAAGACAAAATAAACGTATGATAAAATTATCAATCACTTCTTCCTCTTAATATTTGGCTTCGAAACAGTGACTAAATTATTTCTTATTGCTACCCAGTCCTGTCAAAAAAATTAATCAGTTCTCATTTATGTATACTAATTAAATTAGCCACGGTTTGAGTGGTAAGTTTTTAATAAATCTGATGGTAACAATAGACTATAGTAAACACAGACTGTATATCACATAGGGATGGGAAAATATTGATATAATCGATAATCTTCACTATTGTACACTATCCAAAGTAGCCACATTGCTATTGATAATGTCGCTCCCGAGTTTGGGCGACTAGTTCTCAGAACTAAATGATAGGAAAAAGTAGAAGGGTGTAGGGGGGAGAACTTGAAGTGTAACAGTAGTCTGAGAATTCTAATGCTTACCAATTTTTCACACAATTAGTTTGTTAAAGGAAAACACTGTGTTCCGAAACCTACTCTTTCAGTGAATTATTTGGAGGGGGAACTGACCTTTCATCAACCTGAAAGATCTGTTTTCCTTTCCTTTCACCATTTAGTGTTCACCATGCCTTGCTCAAGTTCAAAAACTGTGGATGTGTGGGAGTTCTTTGAGAGAGAAAAGGCTAGGCTACCTACTGCTAAGTGTAAAGTGCGAGTAAAGTGTCAAAAACATCCTCCAATACATCTAATCTTATTAGAGACCATCTTTTGCGTTCTCACAAGAGTTTGTGGGTAATTTTATCGAGTATGGTAGTTGAGATATAAAATTTTCTTCTTAAACTATACTAAATTTGTTGTAAATATTGTTTTAATAACTATAAAATTTAGTACCAGTATAATTCTATTTCTAATTCTATTTTTCCTCTTCTTTTTTTTCCATGTCATTTATGATTGTAGGAATCTGCCACTAAAAATTACTTCCTTTCAGTCTGATTGATTAATTTTGCATTGATTATATGTTTTATTCTAAATTTTAACAACTTCATCACTAGAAAATTGTTGGTGAGGCCTGGCCTGCTAATCTTGTTCTTTAAAGTCAAACAAACATCCAATGATTCAGAACTAGTCTCCCATAAATTTGAAATAAATTTAAAATCTTGATATATTAAGATAAAAAGTAAATAATAAAAATAGACTTACTTTGAAATTTAATTTTGATGTGTTGTAATAAATACATACTAAATGAATTATATGGAATTTTAGTTAAGTTTGAGATACCCAAAAAAGTTGTCAAGATAATTTAGGTGTTTGACTGATGCACGTGGCCTACGGTTTGGATGTAATTTATCAGAAATTTTTGAAATAAATAATGGGTTGAAAGTAGAGGCACTTTCCCCATTACTTTAATCCAGGTTTATTAAGGGGGTGACTAACTTGAGCTGAACTTTGTAATGTAATGCTTGATATGAGTATTACATTACAAAGCTCAGCTCAAAGTTCCTGGTTGGTTGTGGCAAATGCTCACTTTGAATGCTCGTCTCAAGTGCTCTAGTTTTTTCGCATTTCTAGATAAAATGTCAGACCTACAAATAGCAAGTAGTGTCTTTTTTCTTGAAATGTTGAAAAATAAATCAGTAAAGACAGAAACAGTTGTGGCAGACAAACTTATTTAGAAAAAGGAGGGCTAAAATGGTTGATCAACATTAATGGGTATTTTTAAAAATCAAGAAATAAGTGGTTGTCACTTTTACTTTCTCTTTTCAGAGAGAAGCCAGTAAACTTGTTATCTTTCTTTTACACTCTCCTTGGATGCTTTTCATTTCTTCACAGTTGCTGCCAGGCATTGTTTTTTTTAAATCTATTAAAATGTTGTCGATCTTGAGGATTTTACAAAATAGTTTTCTCCTATGTTGTTCAATAAAAAAATTAAATTTTCTTGGTTCCACTCCATTTTATTTTGACATTTGCTGCAAAATGGTAATAGCACAAAATATGTCTATCCTCCAGGATTTAAATATAGTTCAACAAACTGCCTCTCCTACCTCCTCTCACACTCACCTGTGCACTAATATAACTCACCGAGCTCACCTTTAACATCCTACTAACTCACCCCAATATCTCACCTTCCACCTGCTCATCACAGTAACTTGCTGAGTTTACCTTACAATTTCTACCTGCTTACTGCGGCAACTCGCCAAGCTTACCTTTCGTTACCTACCCACTCACCATAGTAGCTCGCTAAGCTCAATCCTCACTTCCAACTCATTCACCACAGTAATTTAGCGTGTTCATGACCCACTTCCTACCTGCTCATCGCAATAACTCCCCAAGCCAATCTCTTGCATCCTACCAGCTCAATGCAGTAACTTGCTGAGCTAACCTCCCTTTCCTTACCCTCTCACCTATCTCATTTACTCACCACCACACCTTACCTAGCCATCTCTCGTACCTCCCGTTCATTGAGCCTCTCACAAAACAGCTCAGAGTCTTACCACATTATGCTCTGCCTCTTGCATAAAACATGCTCATTTAGCAAGAACGTAAGCACCTATATGCTCATCTCTCTCATATTATCAAGCAGGAGCTACGAGAATATTTTTTAAATATTTTTAAAACATAGTTTGTGAGTGTATTTAATGTCACAGTGGAGCCGGCAAGCCATATGTATGATCAAAACCAGTGTGAGCAACCAATGACTTATAAATTACAAACTCGCCAGCAAGGCGGTTTCGCACAGGTTGGCTAGCTTTTTGTGTTGGCGGTTTTTGATTGGCATTCATTTTATTCTGCTTAGTTGAGTGAAGTTTGTTTTGCATGTTTTGACTTTTGTTACTTGCTTCACTTAAACATGAAACATTTTTTTCTACCTGAGGCTTTTGACATATATACAGACATTTATCCAAATGTTCAATTATAGCTTTAACATTTTGTTCTTGAAATGTACATGTAGCAAGATAGCCAAGTAAGACCTCTGCTTTGTGTTTGGCTGTATTTAACATATCTTGAGTAACTAATGTAGTGGTGTTATTTATATTGACACTTGTTGAACCACTCACTTGGTGTATTTCACTGTTAGGGCAGGCGTCACTCACTTGCTTCCTTTCCCTGTCAAGACATGCATCACTGTCTTGGATCCTTTCACTTTCAAGACAAACATCACTCATTTGGGGCCTTTCACTGTCATGACAAGAATCAATCACTTGCTGGCTTTCATTGTAAAGAAGGACATCCCTTTCTTGGTGCTCTTTGATGACAAGAGATTCATCAATTATGTGGTTCCTTTCTTTTCCCAGGGAAAACTGCCGACGAATGTTATGGAGATCTCGTCTATTAGTCAATTGTAGCCTACCAAAATTATCTTCCGTTGCATTTTCTCGGATCTTAGTGAGTATATTGGGCAAGGATACTCCTGATTCAATAAGGCCTGAAAAATAAATAAAACCTAGTACTTAGTTCATTAATAGACTCATTTTCAAACTGGTTGCAAACAAAAAAGATAAAACATAATCTTAACATATTTAATTGGAGGTACTATTTTTTAAATCTATTTGTTCAACTAAGTTCTATTAACAATTTTATTTCAAGGTCAAAGATGAAAAGTAAAACTTGGAAAAATTGCACCGGTATTTTTGCGTAGGGAGAGGATATGTATGTATCGATGAACTTTACAAATGTGAAACTAAAACTATTGGTGCAAATAAAAGGAAAAAAAAAAATAGAAGCATTTGAAATGTACTAAAGAAGAATGTTGAAAATATCATGGATGGAGATGGAATCAATTACAAAAGTGCTAAGAAAAGTTTACATGATAGATGTTATACTAGGCCATAAAAAATTTATGATTAAAGAATGAAATCTTGAAGGGCGAAATTCAAAAGGGGGACCAAGATTGGAGCACATTAATCAGATAGTAGACGGTGTTATCAGAAGAAGGTACAAAGATGTAAAAAATTTGCCCAAAGATAGGCAAAAGTGAAGAGCTGCAGCAAACCAATCACAAGCTTGATGACCTAATAATGATGAGAAAATATGAAAACAATTTAATAACTCACTTTTAATTAAATCATTAAGTCCTTTTTGTTTTACACATTATTACTTTGAAATAAAACATTTGGAAGCTAATTGGTTGCTTCTAAAGAGAAGATTATTGTACAATATGTTTACCTCGAAAGGTAGTACTTGATTGATTATAATATGGTTCTATCTTATAAGCTAAACCATAATAGAACCAAGCACACTCTGGCCTTATCTAATAGCTGCAAATGATTAAGGCTGAGCCTACCTATAAATACATAGACTAAACAAACATTTTTACTAAGAAACTTGTTAAGTAATTCAATTTTGCAATAATATATTAATTAGAGTAACATATCTGGGCATTGTTCATATTTTTAACAAGTATTAAAAACATGCATAAAAAAGTTAGTGCAATATTTTCAATAAAATATTTCCATTTTAATGCATTTTAAATGGGAAAGCAAAATATTATGCATTTCATTTATTTATTTTATAAATCAAAAATTAATAATATAAGGAACACACTTAGATGTTACATTTACTAAAATTGATATGTATAACTTCTTTTAGTCAATTAAATCAAGTTAGAAGTCAAGAATAAATAACATGCAAGATGATTTATTTAGAGAAAGAACTACCATATTCTATCATGAATTATGATGTCATTTAAACCAATTGTATCTTAAATAAGTCAAACAGCAGTTATAAAAGTAATTGGTAATATTTTTACAATAAATAGATTTCTAAAAATTATTTAATTAACAGATAAACAAGGAAAAGATATTCTGTGATGATTAAAATATTTCAAGCAATAAGAGGTTTTTAGAGTAGCTGATGAGCAAATTGATAAGAAGATAAATTGGCAATTGGACAGGCTGTAGTTAACAATACCTTAAAGATGTTAACCAAGACCATTAATATTTATAAATATTTATATTAAATTTTGGGGCAGCAAAGACACAGGTTGTTGATTTTACTAAGTTTATTGAACAAATTAATGACTTTTGTTTGTCTATGTCAGTAAATAACAAAGGTAAATAACAAATATTCGACACGTCATTTAATTCTTGTCTATCTATGTTGTGT
>CABFVX010011249.1:0-11289 GCA_902151425.1 Timema shepardi | reverse complement strand
ATGATTTTGAAAGAATCGAATGAATCGATTATTCAGAATAATCGAATGAATCGATTCTATTCATCCGATTCTGCCCATCACTACCTAAAGCCCTAAGCGTAGTTAGTACATAAGCGTATAGACCGAACGGGTAGTAAGACGCTGTGCTAAAAACAGGTCAAATTAAACAGATCCTATCTACGCTCGGGGAGTTATCATTCAACGTATCAAACTGATGCAATGGTCCATTCAGGTTGACAGTCGGTGAATGGAGGATGTTTCTGTTGTGTATGTAGTACACTTTAGTTTGATATGTGTAGAATATAACAGTCCAATTTCCATAGAAGGAGCCCTCTGACAGCTAGAAAAGTTATTAGGTATTATTTATTATGTCCCTTGGAACTCGGAAGATCACTACCGAACTTAAAACAGTACGTTTATTGAGCTAGCTCCATCCAGTCCACTTCATTACACCCTATCTTGAGCTAACTCCATTAAGTCCACTTCATTACACCCTATCTTGAGCTAACTCCATTCAGTCCACTTCATTACACCCTATCTTGAGCTACCTCCATTCAGTCCACTTCATTACACCCTATCTTGAGCTAACTCCATTCAGTCCACCTCATTACACCCTATTTTGAGCTAGCTCCATTCAGTCCACCTCATTACACCCTATCTCGAGCTAACTCCATTCAGTCCACCTCATTACACCCTATCTTGAGCTAATTCCATTAAGTCCACCTCATTACACCCTATCTCGAGCTAGCTCCATTCAGTCCACCTCATTACACCCTATCTTGAGCTAACTCCATTCAGTCCACCTCATTACACCCTATCTTGAACTATCTCCATTCAGTCCACCTCATTACACCCTATCTTGAACTAGCTCCATTCCGTCCACCTAATTACACCCTATCTTGAACTAACTCCATTCAGTCCACCTCATTACACCCTATCTTGAACTAACTCCATCAAGTCCACCTCATTACACCCTATTCCTATCTCGAGCTAACTCCATTCAGTCCACCTCATTACACCCTATCTTGAACTAACTCCATTCAGTCCACCTCATTACACCCTATTTTGAACTAACTCCATTCAGTCCACCTCATTACACCCTATCTTGAACTAACTCCATCCAGTCCACCTCATTACACCCTATTTCTATCTCGAGCTAACTCCATTCAGTCCACCTCATTACACCCTATCTTGAACTAACTCCATTCAGTCCACCTCATTACACCCTATCTTGAACTAGCTCCATTCAGTCTACCTCATTACACCCTATCTTGAACTAGCTCCATTCAGTCCACCTCATTACATCCTATCCCTATCTCGAGCTAGCTCCATTCAGTCCACCTAATTACACCCTATCTTGAGCTAACTCCATTCAGTCCACCTCATTACACCCTATCTTGAACTAGCTCCATTCAGTCCACCTCATTACACCCTATCCCTATCTTGAGCTAGCTCCATTCAGTCCACCTCATTAGACCCTATCCCTACCTTGAGCTAGCTCCATTTGGTCCACCTCATTACACCCTATTCCTATCTCGAGCTAGCTCCATTCAGTCCACCTCATTACACCTTATCTCTTTATTGAGATATCTCCATTTGGTCCACGTCTTTACACCCTATCCCTATCTTGAGCTAGCTCCATTTGGTCCTCCTCATTACACCCTATCCCTATCTCGATCTAGCTCCATTCGGTCCACCTCATTACACCCTATCCCTTTATTGAGATATCTCCATTTGGTCCACCTTATTACACCCTATCCCTATCTCGATCTAGCTCCATTCGGTCCACCTCATTACACCCTATCCCTATCTCGAGCTAGCTCCATTAAGTCCACTTTATTACACCCTATCTTGAGCTAGCTCCATTCGGTCCACCTCATTACACCCTATCCCTATCTTGAGCTAGCTCCATTTGGTCCACCTCATTACACCCTATCCCTATCTTGAGATAGCTCCATTTGGTCCTACTCATTACACCTTATCCCTATCTTGTGCTAGCTCCATTTGGTCCACCTCACTACACCCTATCCCTATCTTGAGCTAGCTCCATTAGGTTCCCCTCACTACATCCTATCCCTATCTTGAGCTAGCTCCATTAGGTACACCTCATTACACCCTATCCCTATATTGAGCTAGCCCCATATGGTCCTACTCATTACACCCTATCCCTATCTTGAGCTAGCTCCATTTGGTCCTACTCATTACACCTTATCCCTATCTTAAGCTAGCTCCATTGAGTCCACCTCATTACACCCTATTCCGATCTAGCTCCATTCGGTCCACCTCATTACACCCTATCCCTATCTCGAGCTAGCTCCATTCAGTCCACCTCATTACATCCTATCCCTTTATTGAGATATCTCCATTTGGTCCACCTCATTACACCCTATCCATATCTTGAGCTAGCTCCATTCAGTCCACCTCATTACACCCTATACCTATCTTGAGATAGCTCCATTCAGTCCACCTCTTTACACCCTATATATATCTTGAGCTAGCTCCATTAGGTCCTCCTCATTACACCCTATCCCTATCTCGAGCTAGCTCCATTCAGTCCACCTCATTACACCCTATCTTAAGCTAGCTCCATTCGGTCCACCTCATTACACCCTATCCCTATCTTGAGCTAGCTCCATTCGGTCCACCTCATTACACCCTATCTCTATCTTGAGCTAGCTCCATTCGGTTCACCTCATCACACCCTATCTCTACCTTGAGCTAGCTCCATTCGGTCCACCTCATTACACCCTATCTCTACCTTGAGCTAGCTCCATTCGGTCCACCTCATTACACCTTATCTCTTTCAGGTCCATTATAATTTTATGCTCCAATCTACGTCCAGGTCACCTCTGACAAGACATCTTGTGAATGTGGGGAATGCCAGGCCTCCACCGTGGTTCGGATTCCACGTTAAACTGTAGGTCCTCCNCCTCCACCGTGGTTCGGATTCCACGTTAAACTGTAGGTCCTCCATTTCATCTCACAATAACCCTACCATTACACATTAGCGTAAGTGCGTATAACCCGAACGGGTAGTAATACGCGGTGCTAATAATAATAAGAAGAAGATACGTCCAGATCTTCTCAATGGTCTCTTCCCATTGGGTTTGCCATTCAATACCCCGAACAAGGTTCTAGGACTTCAAATTCTCGCTGCATGTCCTGCCCACCGTAATTTACGAGACTTGATCATCCTAACAATGTCTTGTGATGAGTACAGGGTATGCAACTCATTATTATGTAACTTACTCAACTCTCTGGTAGCTTAATTCTTTTTTGGAACATATATCTTCCTAAGAACCTTGTTTATGAACACTATAAATTTCTTTTCATCATATAAGGTAAGAGACCTTGTTTAACATCTTTAGAGAACAACTGATAAAATTATTGTTTTGTATTTTCTGAGTCTTACATTCCTTGAACACAGGCGATATGTCAACAACCGGATTTCCTGACTGTATTCTTTTCCTAATTTCCGATATAATATCGTTATTGTTAGTTAAAATTGTCCCAAAATATTAAAACCCGTTAACCATGTCAAATTATATGTTGTTCGCAGTAATCTCTAAATTAACTTTAAAAGATCTACTTTCTCTTATTGATACGTCAAGTTGTTTGACCTGAAACTGTCATTTTTGATAGATAATATATCATTATTTATAAAATAACACTTAAAATGAAGTAAAATAGTAGTAGTATAAGAGTTGACCGAAAAGAACTGTTTTCATTTCTATGGCTATTAAAATTCTACTATATTATTTTGAATCCACCCATGTCTAGATATTCAACTCAAATCTTTAATACTTAAGAATAGGGCGGAAATCAAAATATTGCTTTTATAATTCAATTTAAATAATTTCTAATATTAAGTTAGGTTAATTTATTTAGAAATAATGAATTACGACATAGGTTTACAGCATGTATATATTTCTTAAGAAACTTAACATTAAAGTTTCAGAAGGAATTCAAGATTCGAGTCGCACAAGAAATGACGCTGGGAGCATCAGTGCTATGCTGGCTATTAATTCCACTTAGTGTGGTTCATGGAGGCATTGGGACAGTTGTCGATAGTTTCATTGAACATCAGAAGTTCGACCACAAGGACGATACAACATACTCCAGACCAAACATTGTGCTGATAATGGCCGATGACATGGCCTGGGGTGATGTCGGGGCCAACTGGCCCGAGACTTTGGAAACCCCTAACTTGGACAAGATGGCCCGACAAGGACTAAGGTATGTTCTCAATTTACCTTATATACCTGCCCGCGAGTCTAGGCTACTTCTTTCTGTCAGTCAAATTTTAAAATATACACTGTCAGGTGACCATCATAGCACCGGTCTTCCACGTCAATCGAACTGCACATTTCCAGAACCAACCAGTTCTGTTACTCAATTAATATATGCACAGAAAAATGAGCTAATATCTTAAAAGGTGACACATAGACTTGTCGACTCAGGCTTTCAGCAGAGAATATTTTAACACATAACGATCCAACACGTACAATTTTATAAAATTGTCCATTAACTTGAAATATATTAAGGGTGGGAACTTTTGATTTGGAATAATATGAAGGGAGAAAATCTACATCATTGCACATTTAGTTTATGAAAATAATAATTTTTATAATTGTTTTATTCATTTTAAAATAATAATAATAATTTCCAATTAATTATATAAACGGTACAAACGACCAATTCTCGTATTTGTTCCTTGTCCCAAAGAATGACGGACTTCCATTCCGGCGTGTCTGTCTGCACCCCATCCAGGGCAACGTTGCTCACAGGTCGTCTGGGTCTCAGGACGGGCGTTGTGAAGAACTTCGACCCTTATTCTGTGGGGGGAATACCCACCAATGAGACGACTATACCAGAGATTTTGAGAGAGGCTGGATACAGGACTGCAATGTTCGGTTCGCACATACCACCAAATTACACAATCATAGATATTAAATGTATGGTAGCAAGGACAGGACAGACAGGAGGGTACATGGGTATATACACCTTGATTAATGGGTACAGAATGTTGTTTGTACCCACGTGAACTACAAGATAAAATGACTGCTTATAGCTTGAAGGAGAGGTGTTTTATGTACCGGTATGGGGAGATTAGGTGTAGAATAATACACATACAAGAAGTTGCATAGGAGTTAGGCGCGCGACACTGCACATGTAATAGTGGCAAGAACTCCCTGTGATTCAGGACCGTTAGTGATGACCCTCAAAACGTATTCCCATTTCTAGATGGACTGGCGTGTTGTCTACTATTATTAACTATGGTATGTTCTGCTGCCTCGCTCCAAGATGTCGAGGTTTGTAGTGCCGTGCGCCTAGCTCCTAGGCAACCTCTTGTACATACATGCTTGAACCGAGCTTTGCTCTCCCGGCGCTGTACACCGAAACTTTGGACACAATTTAATGGTATTAGCATATATTTACGGTTGTAAGTGTAAAGGGATTTTGTATTACTTTTGGTTCAAACACGCTATACATAAAATTTGGGCTATCAGGTTCCGAACCCCTGTATATATATATATATATATATATATATATTAATGATAGATCCTTTGACCATTCTACAGGATGTTCCTGGGTTAAACGACTAAACTTTGGCAACTAGTAGTGAATCAAAAAACTAACTCAAAATGTATTTAGGGGATTTTCTAGTTTTCACTTTCTTTTCGTTCAAACAAAAAAAAAACTAAATAAAAACACAATTGGTAGGTATTAAGTAGAATATTGTATTTATTTTGTTCAAATTAACGGCCTCCAGAGACAAGAATTGGATCTATAATTGACAGAACGAGGGGCTGACCGACATTGTGCGACTCTTCTTTCTTCGACCGACACTGTGCGACTGTTGTTTCTTCGACCGGCATTGTGCGACTGTTGTTCCTTCGACCGACACTGTGCGACTGTTATTGCTTCGACCGACACTGTGCGACTGTTGTTTCTTCGACCGACACTGTGCGACTGTTGTTCTTCGACCGACATTGTGCGACTGTTGTTCCTTCGACCGACACTGTGCGACTGTTGTTCCTTCGACCGACACTGTGCGACTGTTATTGCTTCGACCGACATTGTGCGACTCTTCTTTCTTCGACCGACACTGTGCGACTGTTGTTTCTTCGACCGACATTGTGCGACTGTTGTTCCTTCGACCGACATTGTGCGACTGTTGTTCCTTCAACCGACATTGTGCGACTGTTGTTCTTCGACCGACATTGTGTGACTGTTGTTTCTTCGACCGACATTGTGCGACTGTTGTTCCTTCGACCGACATTGTGCGACTGTTGTTCCTTCAACCGATATTGTGCGACTGTTGTTCTTCGACCGACATTGTGCGACTGTTGTTCCTTCGACCGACATTGTGCGACTGTTGTTTCTTCGACCGACATTGTGCGACTGTTGTTCCTTCGACCGACATTGTGCGACTGTTGTTCCTTCGACTGACATTGTGCGACTGTTGTTCCTTCAACCGACATTGTGCGACTGTTGTTCTTCGACCGACATTGTGCGACTGTTGTTCCTTCAACCGACATTGTGCGACTGTTGTTCCTTCAACCGACATTGTGCGACTGTTGTTCTTCGACCGACATTGTGTGACTGTTGTTCCTTCGACCGACATTGTGCGACTGTTGTTCCTTCGACCGACATTGTGCGACTGTTGTTCCTTCGACCGACATTGTGCGACTGTTGTTCCTTCAACCGACATTGTGCGACTGTTGTTCCTTCAACTGACATTGTGCGACTGTTGTTCTTCGACCGACATTGTGTGACTGTTGTTCCTTCGACCGACATTGTGCGACTGTTGTTTCTTCGACCGACATTGTGCGACTGTTGTTTCTTCGCACGCTTGTGTTATCCTGTGTCGTAGTGATTGAAACTTATTAAAAGGCAATTCATACACTGTTTACTTAAGACCTTCCATACAAAATAAATAAATCCAAAGGCGTTAGATCAGGCGAACGCAGAGGCCAAGGTGTAGTCCACAGCGCGACCGACCCATCTTCAAGGGTAATTAATACTAAGCCACATCCGAGGACCTCTGCAGAAAAACCTCTTTTTATTTTGTTTATTGCTGTTTGCGTGAAAATGAAGCTAAAACAAGCAAATCTCCAAAATTACAATTTGAGTTAGTTTTTTCCCCACAACCATTTCCCGAAGTTTAGCCGTTAAATCTGGGAACAGACTATATATTCTATTTTCATGCTCATTATTATTTTCCAATTTTTAATATTATCTACTTATAAAATAAAGTCGCTTATTACAAACAAAATATCAACGGGAAAGCTTTTAGAAACACCCAATGCTTTCCAGGGAAAATCTAAGTAAACTGAACCCCTCCTATTATTATGAAGTAAATCCCAATCAACAATTTCACTCTCGCACCCCCCAAACCGCTGCCCCGAACTAAAAACGTTCCTTGGACCTTTCTCTGTATCAGTGAAATTTAACTCGATGTGTGCATGCTTTTTTTGCATGGTAAGTAACTATAACAGGTGTTTCATCAGGTAAATATATTATATTGTACGACAGTTGAAGCACTGACTTAAGGGGCCCACTTACCAGATCCTTGTGTTGTGTTGTTGACGTTCAAAAATCCCACACGATTCAAGAAGTGATCTGTTATTTCAAAATATGATTTACACCAAAAGGGACAAGAAAGTTGTCAACATGTCCCTATAAAATTTAAAAACACTTAATTTTGAATTTAAGGATTTAAAACACATAATTTAAAAGGTGAAATTATCTAATTTTTGACACGGCTTCACGTGGAATATTGCAGTTCTGAGTAAATGGATCGTAGCATACGGAAGGCTTATTAAATTTTGAGGTATTGTATGTGAAATTTCATACAGAAGACTAATGTCAAATAAGGAGAAGGGAGTAAAATAATAACAAAAAATATATACTTTTATAATTTACTACTTCTTATCAAAATAAGTATGAATATTATTAAAAATTATTGATTGACAAAAAAAAAGTGTTTATGGTTTTGTTATTGGCTTATATCTTGTTAAATTTTAATTTTACAGAAACAACATGTTAAGAACTTGTTACAGAGCACGAAATAAGTGTGACAAGGTTTATATTTATGTCCTGTATCATGACGAGTCGTGTTGTTTTCTAACACTATATTTTTAAAATGTTGGTTTTCTTCAGGCAAGTGGCATCTTGGCACGACAGCTGGCCACCATCCGATAGACAAGGGCTTCACATCGTACCTGGGTGTACCCTACAGTCTTGACATGGGGTGTGCAGACATACCTGGAGCCAACCTGCCCCAGTGTAGACCTTGCCAGCACGGTGAGATAACTATATTATTATTATTATTATTATTATTATTATTATTATTAGCACCGCGTCTTACAACCCGTTCGGGTTATACTCACTTACGCTAATGTGTAATGGTAGGGTGATTGTGAGATGAAATGAAGGACCTACAGCTTAACGTGGAATCCGAACCACGGTGGAGGCTTGGTATTCCCCACATTCACAAGATGTCTTGTCAGAGGTGAAGGAAGGGTTTGGTAATCAGATAAATCTGTGCCGTGACGAGGATTGAACCCCGGCCGCCAGCACAGAAGTCTGACACCTTACCCCTAGACCGCCAGGTCACCTGATAACTATATCAATAGAGCTACGATCCAACTCACTAATCTTAAAACCATCCTACACAAATCACTGCAAGTGTACAAAGTTAAATGAGTACACTCTTTAAGAGTTAATTATGATGAATAAACAACTTGGCCTCTATACTTTTTGATTCTTACAATTAATACAAAAAATAACCTGCATATCTTAAAAGTATTTATAAAGTTCAAATCCCCTAATTTTCTCTCAAATAATTTCCGAATATTGAGGTGGATACTATTTAATTCTAATTAATGCACAAAATACAAACGATAGTTTTTCCACTGATTTGATTTAGGCCTGGTTAAGAAATTCACTTACCTTGTTCACATGTTAGATGTAAAAAGCAGTTATTTTGTTCTACCAAATGCCCCTAATGTTACTTTTTACTACAACACCGTAATATTACTACAGACGTTACAGCGAAACATTACATCTGTCCCGTTTCACTATCCCTTCCATAGCTTTATTCGTCCCAGAACAAGGTGTCAAGACATTCGGGTCTGGCCACTTCTTAGTTCCAGTGATCAGACATTGAAACTAAAATGCACCAGCATTTCTGCATATTAGCACGTGTGCAACTCAAATATTGTAGAGAAGTTTGAACCACTACGTTTTTACCCATTTATGGTTTTAGTCAAGCAAGACTAGCTTATAATTGTTGCAGGACACATCATGCCAACCGTAGATATTTTATATTACTTTGAACTATTATTATTATTATTATTATTAGCACAGCGTCTTACTACTCCGTTCGGGTTACACGCACTTACGCTAATGTGTAATGGTAGGGTGATTGTGAGATGAAATGGAGAACCTACAGTTTAACGTGGGATTCGAACCACGGTGGAGGTCTAGTATTCCATACATACATATATTATTATTATTATTAGCACCGCGTCTTACTACCCGTTCGGGTTACCTACACACTTACGCTAATGTGTAATGGTAGGGTGATTGTGACATGAAATGAAGGACCTGCAGTTTAACGTGGGATCCGAACCACGGTGGAGGCCTGGTATTCCATACATATACTTTTAACTATTTGTCACTATAGAAGACGGGTTATTGGCACTATGTTGAAGGTAGTACATTATCTTGTCTCTTCCTCTGACAGACAAACTACCACTCTTAATCATCATTTTAGGGTCTCGCAGCTCTGTATCAACTTTAAAAATGGGTTGTATTTCATAAAGAAGTTTCCATCATAGAGTCTGTTTAACACCACTAAAGTTTCTATCCTAAACCATCCTCCTTGGCTTGTCAACAGGCAATTAACCAGCCCCGTGGTATAATGGGCCGTACACGGTGCGTACAATCTTATCATTATATAATATAACCACAGCCAACTTTGTAATGGTTGCTTGATTACTTACAACTTACTTTTATTGTTCATAATGTTTATATTTAAATTTTTTTTACTTTTGACTAAAAATAAAACTAATTTTGCACTTTCATCAAACTATTCAACATATACTTATATGACGTCAAGGTGTTCATATAATATCAAGTTATATCGAATGTTGGTGACCTGGGGGTCCGGAGTTCAATCCTCAGTCCCGGCACAGATTTATCTGATTGGCAAACCCTTCCTTCACCTCTGACAAGAAGTGTATTAATCACAGCTTGTGAATGTGTGGAATGTCTATATATGTCTATCTAGTTTAGGAAACAAGAAAAAGCTAGTTTGGAAATTCAGATCAATGTTGTCCAGATGCAAATAGTAGAACGAGTGCTTGTACTCGTTAATGAAAGGGGGGCAGTGGTATCAGTGATCCGCTTCGGTGGCCGCGTGGTCTAACGCGCTACAATCATGTTTGACTAAACTGCCTATGGTGAAGAGCTTGAGGTTCAAATCTCGGTTGGGCGTTTTCCAAAATGGTTTTCCACTCTCTCTGTCTCTCTCCACGCAAACGTGGGTGAACTTCCTAGTCAAATATAACCTTCATATTCCCTTAAAAAAAACCATTAGCGTAATTAGTACATAAGCGTATAAACCAAGCGGGTAGTAAGACAAGGTGCTAAAAAACAAACAAAGTACAAGCGGGTGAAAAAGAAGCTATATCGTGTGAACTATTAATTTTCTTCAAGATGCAGTTCGCATCAAAAAATATTTTAAAATTCCCCATGTAGTCAACTTCGTTTTGCAAATATTGAAACTGTAAAAAAGAGCCCCTCTTTGTTTTAGACAACAGCGTGACTGACGAATGTGCTGCAGGCGTGAACTGCCAATACCAGAAGATAGCACTGCCCCTGTATGCCAATAGAACCGTCAGACACCAGCCAGTGGACATGACTAGCCTTGCTGCCAAGTACGCCGCGTTCGCTCGCAACTTCATTCTGGAGAGCCGCCACTCTCCTTTCTTCCTGTATGCGGCACTATCCCACATTCACGTGCCGCTCGCCCACGCAGCAATGTATACCAACGTGACAGGAAGGGGAGTGTTTGCTGACACCCTCTATGAGATGGACTGGTTGGTAGGAGAAATACTGGAGGCCACACGTGCTGCAGGGGACAACACACTGGTCTGGTTCATGAGTGAGTCTCACAACACATACTACAGGAAACAACACACGGGTCTGGTTCATGAGTGAGTCTCACAACACATACTGCAAGGAACAACACACTGGTCTGGTTCATGAGTGAGTCTC
>CABFVX010011248.1:0-11292 GCA_902151425.1 Timema shepardi | reverse complement strand
ACTGGCTCAAAGGCTTTATCTGTTTCAGTGTTTGATGGGCCCCCTTCCTGGCCTTGGTCTTCCATGGCTTCATCGTCCGTTCCTTCGACGTCTATTTCTCCATCTGAGACGGAGGTCATAACCCCCTCTTTACGTGTTCCTTGCGGGGTAGCACGCTACCCTTCTTCAGTCGGCACGTAATATATCACAATTTAACAAAATAATTTAAATAAATAATAAATATATATACACTCGTTAACGCCGTTTAACTACAATGACGCACTGTGTAAAGCACTGTTGTGTTTATGTTGTTGTCATTCAACTCACTGACTCTACACAACTTCAGACGGCACGGATAAATTCGCACAATGAACAATTTAACAACGTTTCACTGCAACGTCCAAACGCACACTGGAATTCCAATTGTACTGTAAAAAGAAATTCGTGGCACCCTAACACACAGGCTGTACTTCCATTATATACCGCCATGATCGCATTTACCAATCATTCATCCACACCATACTCTCTCAGAAAACTCCATAACACACTCTTATTGAGCCAATCACACGCTTTCTCTAGATCAACAAATGCACAATACTGTTTCTTCCTTACATTTCTCATTTATAATTCTCAATCAGTTGTTGAAATCAAGTTTCCTAGGGAGATTTGTATATATTGGCAGTTGTTGCACGTTGGATCTTGTTCTAGGCTGAATCAGATTTTTAGCATGTTTACCTTTACAGTCTGAACAAGTCTAACAAAATTGTGGTTTTGTGTTCGTTGCACGTCTAGCAGTTTTTACATCTGGTAAGTATAAGCGCTAGTCTATGTGAAAGTTTCCCTTCAAGATACGATATAGATACACTCCATTGGTAAGTATGGTGTATAAAGTCTGTTCCACGCTTGTATTATTATTAGATCATCTTATTATATTCACGTCATGATCAGGGATAGAATGGGTTGACAATACGTCTGATCAACATTTCGCCAGATCCATTCCTCGTTACGTGACGATCTTTTAAGCGTTCCTTATTTCAATCAGTAATTTGTTCGGTTCATAGCACATTCACACATTTATCCTCACACCGGATCTTCCTTTGATGTGACGGCGAGATAACTATCGATAGCGGGTCTCAAAGATCTGATACTATTGTTTGGAGGATATAGAGTTTCATCAAAATATCCACGTTCAAAATAAAAGGCCACGTCAGGAACACGATACGAGGATATGATACAATATTAGTGTCGATAATATGTGGGAGGACATCACCTAGAAATGGTTGACCTTTAGGTAGTGGCTGTTGTTTACGTGTGCCATCTTGAAGGTGATACATTGTTGTGACATACTCATCTTGGTGAACGGTGAGTCATATAAATTTGTGGATTTGTAATGTTGAACAACATTCCGTTTATTTTTGGTATAATATATTAATGTCGTTTCTAAATACACATTTACTAATAGTTTAAATCAGATTTCTGGATTCATAAAATTGACCTTCCTTGCTTTCAGCAATATACTTTGAGTAGCTTCATCATCGTTAATAGTCTTTTATTATTGTGAATTTGATTGCATCAAAGAACCTCGATTATCCTTCATAGACCGGGAACGAGGCTAGGACCGTTATAAGTAGGCTGGGGATTTTGCATGTATGCATGTTTTTTTTAATTTGATAATATTGATATGTTAGCTATACAAAAAAGTATTTTATGTTACATCTATCAAACCTACTAAGTTTTATCGTGCATATTATTACATATTTCATATATTAGTGCATATGTTGGGTGAATATGCATATAAATGCATGTATATGGTATTTTTTACTATTTTAAATAACATTTATTCAAATCTTAGGAAACATTTAGTCCTGCAGGCCACGTCACACGTTTTCCCTTCCTTCCTGAGGCCACATCATACATCTCACCACTTCGGAACTGTGGAGCGTTACAAACAACATGTATTAAGTTCAGATTCGAGTGTGTGGTTCTTGTTTGCTTTTTGTTGTGCGTGCTTACATACATAACCAAACACGCCATTCCCTTACGAGGTCGGCAAGAAATTTTGTATAGAGCTAAAAAAAAACACTTTGTGCATATCCCATACTCACTAACTTTCTCCACACTTCCTTCGCTTTTCCACAAGAAACTGTAATAATAGTGTGTGTTTGTAGAATATTTTATTAGTTTTGTTTTATATTAATTTTGGTCTCTATCCAAGACAGTACATTTTTTGTTCTAATTTCTTTCATTGAGCTGTGAATTACACACTCAAATATTCCAAAAGACAGAACTGTGAAAAATGTAATGTTTAAACAGTGCGTTAAAGAGGAACATACTCTCAAGACCGACGGTGAAGTAAGATATTGCCAAGTTGGTTCAAAACGGGTAAGTTTTGTATCGGTATTCTTGATTCATAAAGACACTACATGTATTTACTCGCGGGACGGCTGTATTCGACCTTTTCCGTGGCTGCATTTCGCGCAGCTCTCATTGCAATGTGAATAAGTGCATTGTTACCTGTTAAATTAATGTGGTCGACAAAAATATATAAATATAACAAGCAGCATCGGTATGTCTTGGAGAGTTGCAAAGGAAGCATACATTGTTAAAACTGTACCTGTGATAGGTTACTCGCTCACTTTGGCCCTATTTGACCAATCATACATATGCTCTGCTCTGCATGTCTCGCTCGGGAATGTATTCCTTGATACCTGACCTATAAGCGTTATACTGTGACGTGTGAACGATTCACAGGTTCAGTTTAAACTGACGCTTCTTACCGGGGCAACACTTCACGATACGCCACTCCCATGCAATAATTATTGGAGACAATGCAGTACATTAAATTAATTGTAATAATTTGGTAATGGAATTAGTTTGACTTTTAGGCCTAAATGGTAAGAGAATAAGTAAGAGCATATATTATTGTATTCTAGGTAAAATGCAAAAAAAAAAAGTTGTTCAACACACCTTAACAGTTACATTCGGAAGTGAAGTGTGAAAACCCCTCATACTACATTGACACTGAAGCGATAAGAGAAAGTTCCATTTTCTGAAAGTTTGTGCCACTCCTTAAAATGTTTAGAAATACCTAGTTGTATAGTGTAATCAGAAGCACAATCAGTAAGTTTTTGTACAATATGGTTTTAAAAATTATCATATAATTTTAACTATAATTCTTATTTTCTTACTGTGCATATTTTCCAATTTTTCTTGCATATTTCTTCAGTTATAAGTGCATATTTTACCATATTTTAGTTAATATTAATCCGCAGACTAGTTATGAATCTATTGCTTTTTGAATTGTCACTTAAAAATAAAAACTTAAAGAATATCATTTAATTTCAAACTATTTTGTAAGAAAATGTCAGTCAGCCTATTTTGTTTTAATACTACTGTAAATTGAGTGAGTCATGACAACAATGTGGAAGAATAATCTATGGTGTGGTGTTCGGGTGGGGGGAGGGGGGGTGCACGCACGGTATGTATAATGCCATTAAAAGATACTGAGGCTATATAGCACTAGCAACAATAATGACACGCCTTGTGAAGTTGAAATTTAAATGGTATACAAATCTGACTCCGAAGTGTACCCTTTTGAGACACTAATTTATTTGCACTGATGCACCCTGTAACACTGTCGCATACCACCAGGGGTCAGAATAGTTGTGGTTACACTCCTCGTAAGGGCTTGACAAAGGATGGATCCGGTCTCACTCTTTCATTAGCACTTTGTTGGCAAGGTTCATTCAAAACTATAATTCTGCGATGCATAAATCACGTTTAATTGTCAGGCAGACATAATAATACATTGTATGTATTTGTTTCATCTATTAGGGGGTATCGTTTGGTAAACGTCTGCTCCAAAACTGAACTGAGTAATTACTATAAGCTCATGAACCCGTACCATACCAAACAATCCAATGAGTTTCCCACACAAGTAACTTCATGGTATCCCATAAAAGTGACTTTAGTGGTTGATATATTAAATTATTATTATTACTAGCACCGCATCTTACTACCCGTTCGGGTTATACGCACTTACGTCTAATGTGTAATGGTAGGGTGATTGTGAGATGAAATGGAGGACCTACAGTTTAACGTGGAATCCGAACCATGGTGGAGGCCTGGAACTCCACACATTCACAAGTTGTGATTAATACACGTCTTGTCGGAGGTGAAGGAAGGGTTTGGCATTCAGATAAATCTGTGCCGGCTCTGGGGATTGAAACCCGGACCCTCAGCACAGAAGTCTGATACCTTACCCCTAGACCGCCATGTCACCGATATATTAAAAGGTGACCTGGTGGTCTAGGGGTAAGGTGTCAGACTTCTGTGCTGGCGGCCGGGGTTCAATCCTCGGTCCCGGCACAGATNGGTGTCAGACTTCTGTGCTGGCGGCCGGGGTTCAATCCTCGGTCCCGGCACAGATTTATCTGATTACCAAACCCTTCCTTCACCTCTGACAAGACATCTTGTGAATGTGGGGAATGCCAGGCCTCCGCCGTGGTTCGGATTCCACGTTAAACTGTAGGTCCTTCATTTCATCTCACAATCACCCTACCATTACACATTAGCGTAAGTGCGTATAACCCGAACAGGTAGTAAGACGCGGTGCCAATAATAATGATATATTAAAGATGCCTAAGCATCGCAACACGAGTACCTATAGTGTTCCGAGAAATATACGCTTTATGTAAAGTGAGAAGCTTCACCAATTATGACGCCTAACAACAACCAGGAGAGACGCTTCAGTACATGAGTTATTGTTCGAATCGTTTACTAACAGTAGTTCTCGCGTTTAAGTATGATGGCTCTTGCAACAATAGTGGTACGTATTTGTGAAAAGTAGAAGTGTCAATAGTGTCAGCAATAATATTTTGTGTTATTTCATTGGTTATTTTACTTACGATACTTTTTGCTGAAGATTAGATATTCAAAGACACAGAAGATTCTCTCTTAGTTATACCAAACCCTTTTCATAAAATATACTTCGTTTGAAGTTATATGGTTATCGATAAATATTTACTAAACATAGAACTATAATACGACTGTATCTATAAATATTAAAATGTTGGTTTGAAATATAATTTAGACTATTACATTTTGCTTTCTCTACACACTAATTAAATAAAACTTTATAATCATGGATGATAGCCAACACAAATTGATCAAAGCTTCCGTGTAAGGATAATGTGTGATTTAATTATTAATTTCTAAAAACAAATATTAAGACAGTATAAACACTGAATAATGTTTTAAAAATATTTAGCAACTTAACATACCTTCAGATTATAGAATTAGTTTTAAAAACTTTTCATAACAATATAAACAATTACACTCTTAATCATAATTGTATTTGCCTACTATTTGAAACATGATTTAAATGTGGTTTTAATTGCTAATAAAATAAAATTAAAAGTAAGAATTTAGTAAAACCCACAGATATTTAAGTACCAAATAACATGTTTTTAATGTTTATTGCTATTGTTTTAGTAATTGTCTTGTTTGTTAGTATTGATCATTTTTTTATATCTATGAATTTAATTAAACTGAATGATATTAAAATATAAAACTAAAACCTATGACTTGATAATTTCAGGTAAAATATATAATAGAGGATATTATAATAATATATGATTTCTCTAGAAAGGGTAGGGAGTCAGACGAAAGTTTTTTAGTGAAACCAAGCAAACAATTGTGGTATTTTATTAATCGGACCTATCGAGGACGATTAATGTGCTAGCTAGTAAAGTTGCTAGCATTACTCTCTATTCAATAACTTCAGTTGTTTATTATATTTTACTAAATCTAAATATGTTTTATATGTTTAGTGAAATGGTCTATCAAATGGAATATCTCTAAAATATTAAAACAAGTAACTGCTAAATTATTCTGTTAAATGTTAACTAGTTACACGAAACGCACCTTACAACATTCTATTTGCTGGTAAATCTTCTGTCACTGGCTTTTTCACCATCCAACCACCTTTAAAAAACTACCCTAGATAGCTTTATGGCTTTAACTCTTATACCCATCGGCAAACACGAATCGGCTTTACTTAAACCGGTTATTCCTTGTCAGAACTTCGATGTGTTTACATCAATTGTTGAGTGAGTGCTGAGTTTCAATATGCCTCAAAAGAAACAAAATGATGTAGCAGTGTTTACCACTTGTATGGTGGCTACACTTTTAAATCCAACTGCAAGATTATAACATCATTAATTAATAAAGCATATGATCTCTAAAACGAGTGCAAAATAAGTGACCAGGATAGAGTGCATGCTCCTTACGTTGCCTATTACAACAGTGCAGTGTATTTGAGAGGATGGTGAAAAGGTTATATGAAGTATAAGGTCTGATGGTCTGTCAAGAACCAAAATATAATTTGGACGAACTTTAAAGTAACTTAACTAAGATATCCGGGTTATCCCTGAAAGCATAGTATACAGTTGCCATAATAATTGCCTTCCACCATCAGACAAAGACTTTACAGCATCATGAAAAATGAACGATTCTTAATGACACCAATATTAACTGCCCATGCAACAGTCTATCAGCAATCAAAATTTTAATTCTTCTACACCAAATAAGGGGATCTTTTTCTACCTAGAAGAGCTCATTGTTTTAACATTACTTTAACTCTAGCTTATCCTATAGTTGAACGGGATGGTAAGAGATACAATTACAAGGCTGGAATTTTCTGAAGAAGAATACGAATATTTGGATATTTCGTTAACGGAAAAAAGCTATTGGTTAGCATTTTACTGGTGGTTTTCTTTACTGAACAGATATTGAATATGGATTTGCTGTAGTAAGACAATGTCACCAAAACCAATGAGTAGCGACTTTTCATTGATTTACTGACTCATAATATAAACGGATTTTTTCTTTACATTGGCAACAAGCCTATCTTCATACCAATTGCTTACACATTTAATTTGAAAGAAACTTATAAAAACATGGTGAGCCTCTTGACAAAATAAACTACAACAAGCACTGTTGGAGCATATGTGATTACTTAAAAGTTATATCAATAATGTTAGACATACAATTAAGATATACAAAGTGTTGCTGATTTGTTGGCGAACGGGGTAGCTAAGCTAAAGAAACTCACCACTCACCAGAAACTAACCCCGTGCGAAAAATTCAGAGTAGGCTATTGTTCAGAATTCCTTAGTACACGCTGAAAAGGTAATCTTACCACTACCCTAGATAAAGCTTAATTTAGTAAAAAGGATTGGTATACCCATGAAGAAGGATGTGCTTGTTCTTTTTATATATATGCAACAGAAATTATTCCGATGAATTGAGGCAAAAGGAAAAAAAAGGAATTGTGGTGGCCCTCAGATAAGTAAGCTTGCCACAGATAACCTTTTTTATTCCAATTTGAATTAAGTATAGCTAGCAGCTTGGACAGTATTCAAAGATATCTGTGGCAATTTTACGAGAAATTATAAAGCAGAAAATTTTTGAAAAATTCCCTTAGTTAATGTATTCTGGGGTTAGTAAAGATTCACATTTTAAAATGATATTTTATTTTTTCCCCACAAAATCTTTGTGCAGTTAGTGATGACTATGAAGAGCGAATTCACCAATACTACGCTGTTATGAAAAAACGGTACCAAGGAAAGGGAAGTGTTAGCATGGTGGCAGATTACTACTGCACGGATGTGCTTGAGACTAATTACAAATTGAAGTAATCCTCTATTTTTTTAAAGCTATAGATCTTCTAGTGTAATAATTCTTTCATATGAGGGTAAATATATGAGTTTTTTGAATTACGTATTTCTTTTTCTTTTTAATCGAGAGCGATATAAATACTCTGAAGGCATTATGAAAAAATTAGATTCTAGGAACATGTTTCATACATAAGTATTTTTTAGCATACTTTTTATACAGTCAAACATATAACCCTTCCTCTTATGAATTAATATTTTTTAAATATACTCTTATGTATTGATATACATTACGTGCATATTATTAAGTTTAGATATCATATTGTATCTGTGAACAACATTTTGTAATTTATGTAAAATCCAAAAATTAATCAAATAACGATTCACAGAAAAGTGTTAACACTAAACATAAACTATACTAATACCAAATATAGAGGCCTGTAAAGTGTTAGTCTTCTGGGATTAAGAGATGATACGTTCTTGAACATAAAAATCAATACGATCTCCCTTAAAGAAGGAATCGTAAAGGTTTTTTGAAAGCTAACATTTGCGTCACATGTTACGGAATTTGGTCACGAAACAGGATAAAAAAAAAGTTAAAAACCAAGTTCCTGATAAAGACAACACAAAAGATTGACCAGGAAATGTAAACTTTACGCCAAAGAGTATTCTATACATCCAAGTTGATACAAAAGCAGGTTTGTTCACGCGCTCTTAGCTTGATTAACTGTCTAAATCTATCTCTCTTCTCTCACTAAAGTGTATGTCTAGAGCTAGATTCCAGTTGTTATTATAATTAGTAAATTTTACACGAGAGCTATTAACGGTAAAGTTAAAGAGCTAAGAATTAGTAAGCGTGTTTTGAAAACCATGCACCCTCATTAGCGATAAAATAAATTGGGAAAATCACACTGTAAACTCATACGTGAGAAACTGCTCCTAATGTGCACCCGACCGGTATTTGAAATCACACCTTGAAACCCCTCATCTGTAATGCCTTGTACCGTGTAGCCAACAGTGCAATTAAATAAAATACGTACATGAATCACGCCTTACTACCTGTCCAAGTTATCCGCTTGTTTAAACTATAGAAATAGGTTTCAGGAAGGTAAAATGCACTGGAGATGATTTCGTATGTGTGTGTAGGGAGGGTGGGAAACCATTTTAATAAAACATTATATAGGTACATTCGGTATAGATTTGATCCTTAGCATATTCGTAACCGACTAATCAAACCTAGCCAAGCTGATGCCTTGGACTATATGGCCATTAGTACGATTAAGCATCATAGGTAACCTAACTACACGTCCCAGAACACATGGTGAGGGTATATTTTTAAAATAAAGACTTTTTATTTCAGTTTATTGTATACTTACTTTGTGAACGCATTAACGTTTGTTTCAGATACAATGAACTATAGTAATTATTGACCACTAAGCCATTAATTGTAGTAGTTTTTGTGTATTTCGTAAATTTACTTTAAATGCTCTTGCCGCAACCATCTGGAATATTCATGTCCTATTTAAGATTAAATAATGAACAGGACACCTGTAAAAACTATTCATTATTTTACTAAGAAAGTTTGACGTGGACTTTCTAGACCAACTTATAAGGCCTTGATCACAACGTGGTCTGATTTGTTGGGAACTGAAATATCAGGGTTAGAATTCTGGTCAGCTGTATTGAGGGTACATTTCCTCTAAACTATACCTGCCCCATCCCTACCAGTATAGGTATGTATATGATTACAAACCAAATGTGTAGTGAAACATGATACTACTATAAAGCCACACGGCTGACTCACTCACTGACATTAATGTTTACCCACTTCCAGATGAGCTAGAAACTTTAAATTTGGTAAACTTATATATTCTATCCTGTAGATGACGGGGAAATTACAAAAAAAAAAAAAGTATTCAACCCCCCAAAAAAACTAAAACTGGCGGAGCAGCTTTATTTAAATTCGGTGCGGACCTGTTTTTGGAGGTCTCTTGTGGCTAAACGGTAAGATCTATCAAAAGACGGCTCTGTAATTACATTAGTTTACATCCACTTGCCAAGAAAACTCACTGGGGGTTTGTGGGCAGAGGCCCCAACGAGCAATGCAAGTTATGAATTTAAAAGCACACAACTTACAAAAGTATCCGACACCTTAGCTTTGTTGGTAACCTGTTTGTTTACTGAGCAGGGAGTCCCGGATTCGGTTCTCGGCATGGCCGAAAAATTTATCATTCGTGAAATATGGGTTTACCCAATCACAGCGATGAGTTAACGGCCGATGACTGGATATAAGTTAGATTATAAAGCATTTGAAGCTACGACAGGCCTTCCCAGGCAGTAGAGGATAATACATTACTTGAATAAAAAACTGACCCAGTCCACAGGCTGGAAACAGTAATGGATGTGAAACTTACGAAACTCTTGAACATACTTCATCCACGAATAAAGGTGAAATTTCAATTAATTTATTAGTATATTTTTCGATAGTTATGTGAATCGAACATAGATCACTAAATTCTGTAGTATGACTCCCCCCAAATGACGTATAACTAACCGGTTAACTAGGTGTAGGATTACTCTCTAACCATTAAATATATTGAATCGATGTTTTCTGAATTTTCCATTTGAAAACAGTGAAATCGAAATGAATTTTATAGTTTTTATAAGGTTTTTTTTTTGCAATTTTATTGTCTATTTAAGAAATTGACTAAAGAATTTCACTGGACCCAATAACACTTTTTTTTCGAGTAAAATATAAATCCATATTACGAATAAACGTCTCTTATGGACTCACAAGAGTTGTAATATCCAGAGCCCCCTCTTTTACTTTATATCTTCAGAAGAAATGACCGCGTTTAAGGTGGGGATGTAGGTAACTCAAGAAAGATTAAATGCTTATACATTTTTTTTATCAAAAAATTTGTTCATCAAAATAAATAAGTTCTCCAATAGAAACATAGAGTTTAATCTTCTTTACGTGGGGATTTCAATAGTTTTTTTTTTTAAATATGTGTCAAGGATGTCCTGAAATTTAATGACAACATTCTCTTTTCATTTTAAAAGTTTCTCATCTAATGCCACAATGCTCATGACTAGCCTGCGAATTTTGCATTCATGCATGTTTGTTTTTCCTTTGATAATATTGATGTGCCCGCTTTATATAAAAGTATTTAATGTGACATTTAACCAACCTACCTAGTTCTATCATGCATATTGTCACATATTTCATATGTTAAGGCATATTTTGGGCGTGTATATCTATATACCCAATATTTGCGTGTGTCATGGCCTTTAGGACTAAATTTTTCCTGGGAATTGATGAAATGTTAGTTAATATGGTCAAAAATACTGTATAATTTCCAGGAAAAATTTAGTTTTGCTGGCCATGTCACAAGTTTACCCTCCCTTCCCGAAGCCACATCATACGTCCTCCCCCTCCACTCCCCCTGAGGCCACATCATACGTCCTCCCCTCCCCACCCGAGGCCACATCATACATATCTTCCCCAGTTCCCCCTAATTGTAGAGCGTTGCAAACAACATGACCGTCTATTAACGTTGTTTGGACAGAGCTAATGTCGAGAAAAGTCTGTAAGATAGCGTTTGTGTCGCTGAGAAAAAGGTGAGAGTTGGTGCTA
>CABFVX010011247.1:735-11293 GCA_902151425.1 Timema shepardi | reverse complement strand
AGACTTGGTGAGAGTTGGTGAGTGAAAAGCCTCCATATTACCAGGTTGTTGGTTTTGGATATTCGTTGTTTGGAACATCGTTACAATATCTCTGCTAGTGTGCTGAATATCATCCTTGTAAAACTCCAAAGCCGGTTAACAAGTCGCTAAACTTTTTGTTGACGTTTACTGGGATTAAACAGTCAGGTCTTCTTGATATCCCTATAGTTTGAAAATATCCCTTTCGATGAAGCTAATATCTCGTCCAAATAAGGATAGAACACAATCCGGTGGTAGTATTCTTCTGGGGTTTCGGCTTCAACATTTGCTCTGTACCTCTGAGTGCCTACTGTTCTTGGTCCTTTTATAGAAACTTCTAATTAATGAGATATGTCTCAAGCTTTTGTAAACAGTTTTTTTAAACTCTTCCTTCCCACTTTTCCTCACGTCAGCAAAAACCTTTTCCGTCATACTAATTTTAACCAAAGCTGAACTTATATCTACAGATTATTTTTGAAGATATTTTGATGTTATGTATGTCATGGATAGCATTTTTGACATAACAGTAAGAGTGATGATAAATTCAAACTTACATAAGCATGTGTGAAGAGAAGTAGATTTTCCATTTGCCTCTTCTTCGTTGCTCATGATAGTTTCCAATGCTTCAATGATACAATTGAAACATTCATAGAATACTGAAACAGCATCGTGTCTCTCCACCCAACTTGTTTCACGGTATTTATGGAGGACAGTATCAGTATTGCCCTTTCCTGCTGCCACAAAAATATCTTTCAAAGCTTTGGCACGCTTTGCTGAAGCTCTAAAAAAAACTGCTGACTTATGATATTGTAGAGAAACAATTGTGAATGCAAGGTGTTTTGGCAGCATCACTTAAACACAGATTTAGGCAATGAGATGAGCAGTGAGTATATATTGCTTTAGGGAAATCACGTTTTATGATTGCTTGCACACCAGTAAATGCGCCCCGCATTACTGAGGCTCCATCGTAGCCTTGGCCTCGCACATTCTGAAGATCAAGTCCAAAACGTTAAATTTGTAATTGTATTGTATCAGCAATGCCAGCACCAGTCATATCATAGACTGGGACGAATGTGAGGAAATCTTCTCTGATATCCATGATTTAAACATCAAAGTAACGAACACAAAATGAAAATTGCTCAACTCTGCTAGTATCAGTTGTTTCATCTGCTAATATGGTGAACAAGATCGATTTCTCTATCCTGTCCAAAATAACTGTTTGTATCTGTTCCCTTATGAGGTGTACTAGTTCATTCTGAACTATTGGGCTGATATACATAGCATTTCCTGCTGAAGATAGAATGTGATCAGCCAAAACGTTGTCTCCGTGATTGGCCCGGTAACGTAGCAGGGCTCTAAAATTTCCGTCATTTGTGGTCGGTTCTTCTAGGGACAAACGTCCGAAATCCCGATGACCACGAAGAGGTAACTCTAGTTCCCCACAGAAAACAATTGTTTCAATAATAGATCGTAAGACTTTCCGGTTCTTTTCTACTTCAACTTTTACTTTCTTTAGCAACTGTTCCACAACATTTTGTTTGTGTCCATCAAAAATGTTTAAGAATTCATCTTTTGCCTTTCAAGATATTTGATGATATTTTGTTCTTGAATGTTTTTCAAAAATATCTAATGCATTCTTCCACTTTTTTAATGGTTTTTAACTATATTTTCTGCTGGCTCATGAGAACCTTGACCAACTACACTCAAGTACACTCAGCCGGGAATCGAATCCAACCCTCCCTGTCGCGGGCAAACTAGACCGGAAGACTCTGCCGTTTAGTTTGTTAGACCACTGGTGCGCGTGATATAAGCTAACCAATAAAATAACGAGGAAGAATGCAAAGCAAACAAACTCGAGATAGAGAGAGTAAGGGTGTTATATAGAGGATAACACAGCAGCTAGCCAGTGCTAGAAGTACTATAGATTGTAAGAGTGGCCTTGGAGGCAGGGCAAGCTCCCGGCTTGTACAAAGTTCCACCATATTCTCACTAAAGATGGGCAGAATCGGATGAATAGAATCGATTATTCTGAATAATCGATTCATCCGATTCTTTCAAAATCATTCGAATGAAAACAGTAGCTGACTTGACGCGATCTGGCTGATTCAGTCTCTTACCACTCCCTCGCCAGAAGTGCTGAGGAAAATCGACCTTATGATTATGAATGTTTCCAGGCTATCGCTATACAGGTCTTCGTCTCTCTTAGGTTCATTTTCAATAAATAGTCCCCATTGCTACACAATAATCGACCTTACGCCTTCGAATGATTCTAAAGCTAATTTAATACAAAGTTTAAGTGGTTGTACAGTTTACAATCGAATAACAGCCAAGAATAATTCGAATGAAAATTACAAAATGATTCGATTATTTTGCTACATAACTGCGTCGATTTTTTTAAATCATTTTCTTAAAATTTTACCTTCCTAATCAACTAAACGCATAAAGAACGAACAGTTTGAGAGATAGTTTTTTTAACGACTTAAATTTATTAAATAGATAAATATATACTTTTTATGTATTTAATAAAACCTTGCCCGGCCGTAATATTCAGATCGTATTATAATTTTACATTTTTATTATACAAAATATAATTATCCAGCAAACTTACGTCGTCGTTTGTCGAGTAGTTAATTATTGTGTGTTATTGTTTCTAAGTGACACTTTCAGGAGGCATATAATTGATTCGTTTATTTAAATCGGGAGTATTTTATCACTTATCCGATATATAAATAGGAGTGTAAGCTTATATGTTTTTGTTATGTTTAGGAAATATTAAAGGGTAAATTATTTCGACTCTTTTAAACACAAAGGGAAACGAATGTTCTTTATTTAATTATTAATCGCACGCAAAAGTATTTATATTAATTGCGAGCTACTTATGTGAGAAATGCGTTCACTTATTCCCTGTATAGTATTTTGTTGTGGCTGTACTTTGGTCTTTCACACCGTCACAAGGAACTAAATGGAGAAATAGAAAAGTGTTGATAAGCTGCAAAGCAAAGGAATGCGTGTTGGGAGATCCGACGGCAGGGTGAAGAGAATAGTAGCACAAAGCAAAACGAGCAACTAGTAACTACTTTTAGAAGTAGTAAATATTCGATTATTACTGAGTCTTTACTACTTCTCAAAACCATTCGAATGATTCTTTCGATTATTTTTCAAAGAATCGAATGATTATTCGATTCTTAAAATCATTCGATTATGCCCATCACTAATTCTGACTAGAGATGGGCGATAAATCACTGACTGACATTTTCACCGATACCATATGATCATCGCAACTCTCAGTGACCCGATCTCAAAAGTATCGGTGCTTGAGATATCAGTGATCGGAGATACTCCATACTCGCATCAGATGGCAACAGTTACTCGAGACACGGAGCTACAGTAGCTCCATGGCTTCTTTGGTGCTGACTGACAGCTAACAGCTGACTTCTAACAGTCAACATTTAGGTATATAACTAAATTTTGACCGTCAAAAGTGGCAGCTGCTAAACACATGTTTTTGCACATCATGTGGTTCGGCGTAGGGAGACATAATTTGGTCAAAGGTTTTAGCTGTCAGCTGTGAGCTGTCAGTCAGCACCAAAGAAGCCATGGGGCTACTTTAGTATTGCTTCTTCTAGACACTCGAGTAAATACTCGCCTCGCGGCCCTTGTTATTCTTTTATTTCCTACTTTCTACCAGCTAATTGAAAATCGACCTTATTGACTGGCATGTTTTACGTATTATTTCTATCTAAAACACTTGATCTCGTAGAGATCATTTTTTTCAAAAACGGTATCAGATTACTACGTAAAAATGACTTTAATGGCTTAAATGTTTCATTCACATGAGTTTTCAATACAAAATATTTGTTGTTAAGAACAAAATCGAAACACTTGCTTACTAAACAAATAACATTTCGGATTCTTTTTAAACGTAGGCTATGAAAATAAAAAATCATTTATCCTTTTTTTCGGTGATCCTATCACCAAAATCGCTAATAATGAATTAAAATAAGTAACAAAATAGAAAATATATAAATAAACCTTAATATTTACTATACGTCGATGATCATAATCATCCTTAAGTCTAATCTAAAGTTTATTTGCTTCTGATATATGTATATTTCATATACTATTAGATTTACGGTATTTAAAATAAAATAACCCTACAATAATATAATATATGACCTGCATTCCAAACAACATTTTCTAAACCAATATCCATTATATCAAGTTCATTTTTAATTCCACATAAATTTTAACTTTAGTAAAGCTGATCACTAAGTAAATTACACAATTACAAGAGTTTACATAATGTTTGTTGGACCACTAATTTTGCCTCAATTACATAACATTTCACTATAAAATATTAAATACTTTATTGCTTTCGCTTTTTATCAACTGTATGAATCATCTTAAAACACATACTTTTGTATTGACTGTACATTAGTCAGGCAACATGAACCCCAGATGAAACCTTGAAAAATCAGGTAGCTGTATGTCGATTGTCAATGTCAGTGGCGACAGGAAGAGTTTATGTTAGGCCTTAAGTATCGAATTTCATTACAAGTCGCCAAACACCCGAGTGATTATTTCCTTCCAACCGATACTCATGGGACTATTCGAGTAAATACTAAATACCCAATACTCAATACTCATAAATACTCCATACTCGATACTCGATTGTACTCGCATACTCGGACGGCAGTTAAACACACTGTGGTTGGAAAGTGAAAAAATATATGTCCATCGAAACACTGTGAATACAAGTCACAGTGAAAAATAACTGGTATAAATCACCGATATTTTAAAATCACAGTAATCTGTAATTGTGACCCGACGCGACGCGTCTATTTCCTTGTTCCACAAGGTCATGTCTGGGAAGGTTGCCTAGGTCCCTATAACTGCCAAGGTCGGTAAACTCTCCACCTCGTCGAGCCACGGCGTGACGTGGTATGTAGACCGAACTGCAGCTTTGCGTCCAGTGGTAAATTACAGGATTTACATGTACAGTAGCCCCGTGGCTTCTTTGGTGCTGACTGACAGCTCACAGCCGACAGTCAACATTTAGGTATATACCTACATTTTTACTGTCAGAAGTGACAGCTGCTAAACACATGTTTTTTGCAGATCATCTGGTTGGGCGTAGGGATACGTAATTTGGTCTGATAACTTTTTAAAGCTGTCAGTCAGCACCAAAGAAGCCATGGGGCTACTGTAGTTACAATATTGTGTTGGAATACATTCAGTTTAAAACAAGAGGGAATTCTGTGTACTCTAGTGTTAATGTTGATAATAATGTTAATAATTCGCTTCATTTAGAATTTATTTTTCCGACACCCTAGCTCAGTCGGAAGTGTGTCTCAGTTGAGCTAAACATCCCGTGTTCGATTCCCAGCAAAGTCGAAAAATTTCATCATTTACAGTCAATTGTCACACATTTTTATTTAGTTAAAAATATATTTTCTTTCCTATATTAAAAAAATATAGCCATTTCTTTGTTGGTTTTTTCAGTGACAGTTTTTAAAGTCGCGACTTGCGCAAACTATACATGGTAGCAGGTTAGAATTAAAATAAGTGCACCACGATTTGTTTGTACAGAAGATATAAAAACCAAAGCGAAAAACCACTTTGTTCTAAATGATAGGCTGTTTAAAAAAATGGGAAATATCTTAAAAATATTAAATGAGTCAGAAAGAGATGGCCAAGTTGGTGAAAAATGGTCATGTTTTAAATGTTATTTCAATTGAATAGAATGTACACACTGTACGCCTACTTTACTTTACAAATATGCCGTAGTGTTAACTTGTTCTGAGCACCAATCTAACAGGGACATTGTATTCTAAGATCTGAACTTAATAAAACTCAGTAAACCACGTTTCCATTTAGAATAATTGACTTATTATAATATGATTATAAACCATCAGGAACCAAGTTATCCTTGTTTATTGTTTCATTCAGCACAGGTTATTTATTAACAGCTTCATCTGATTGAATAGAATAACAATATTTAGCACCGCGTCTTACTACCCGTTTGGGTTATACGCTTTAAATTACTAATTACTCTAATGGATTAGGAATTGGGAAGGTTGAATTAGAGGAAGTGAACCCGCATTAGCGTGGAGGTAGAGTGGAAAACCATTTAGGAAAAACCACCCCCAGTTCACCCGACCGAGATTCTAACCTCGATCTCCCCGTCCTCAGCAATCGAGCTCAACACGACAAGCGCGTTAGCCAACTACGCCACCGAGGCGGGTGATTGGATAGAGATGAGGAAGGTAGTTAACAGGAAGTGAACCCGCATTTGTGTGGAGGGAAGATGGGAAAACCAGAGTGATATAATTATTATAATATTAGGACCCTGATCAAACCAACGGCAAGCAACGGCTAGAACAAATTTGTCTCGACACCCCGGAGCGAGAATATTGTGATCGTCAAAAGTTGGAAACCTAGATTTTGATAAATGTCGACGTTTCATAATCCTCTGAAACAAAAAGTGGTTTCACGACGCCGTCTGTCAGACTGTTTGCACCTTGGCTTGGGCTAGAGTCGATACCATCTCACTATCGGGCTAAAACTTTGTATCCGGCTCCTCTGAGGGTGTTTTGGAATTAGATATCTGAACCTAAATTTAATGGTAGTTTCTTGAAAGACAAAAGGAGAATAATCTATTTTCTCGAAATTCGCTCTAAAGATTTTGATTAAATTTTATATCTAAACATTGTTTATCATAATAAACACGATGGAAAATTTTAATTTTATTGAGAACATTACTTTGAGGGTACTTCACATAGGGGAGATTTTCAAATTTTCATTATTTCTCCGCAACTATTTGAGATACCACTTACCATTGTAAAGTTGTATTAATATTAAAGAAAAAAAAATCTATTATTCGAATTGTTTTTATAAAACCAATAAGTTCTTAAATATAAGCAAATATATATACTTTTTGATAAGTAGGCCTTTGAAATTTTGATTCTTATGCTCTTTGGTGTACAAAGATGTTTCTCTTTCCTAGATTTTTGGGGACGGTGTTCCTAGTTCCTAATGCCATAGAGTGAGTAGCAGTGTATATTATTTAACTTATGATCTTTGGTGTATTGTTTCTACAACACTGTGTTTACCTATTAGTTCGTTTCACACATGTTACGAGTTTCTAGTTAATGTCTTTTTCAAGATAAAAGCGAGAGAAAGGCTGTGTAGTACAACATTCCACTTATTTTTTATTACTAAAATACAAAATTGCCTTTACCTTTGTATGGGTTGTGGACCTATAATTACTAAGACACTTTCATTATTATTATTATTATTGGAGTTTCCCAACGACACAACTAGAGGTTATGTAACATCATTAAAATGATTGTACTCGTGTTAATGAGTACAACAAGATCCATAAATTGTGTACCCTGTTTTATAACAACCTGTATAATAGACATATTTGTGTGTCATTTTTTTAAACGAAGCTTTAAACTAAAATAATGTGATATTTTCAGGGGACAGAAATAATAGCTGTGACACACATGCCCGCCCTCCCCTAAAGTAGATTTCTGATTCAACATTACATTATGTTACAATAGTACCAGCCCCATGCTGATATTTACGCATAACTCTCTGTAATTCATACTACCCGCTCCAATTATACTGACACTAATAGAATCCCTACAGTTCTCTATTGTAGTTCATGTGGGTTGGTACGACATAATAAAACTGTTCGTGTACTTACCGGTTGAATCTTCTGAAACTAGCAACCACCAAGACTGGCCTACACCTATCATCCTAAATCGACGAGTGGGCCGAGCGAGCTACGATGTTCCAACAAGAAGTCCACTCCATCCTGTTCAACTAACACGTAATGGGCCGGCCAGTATTGGGTACGACTAGTGAAAGACTATTAACCTGCCCTCTGATGGTAGAGAGATTAACTACTTTCAAAACATCAGGTGATTGAAGAAACAGTTACAGACGGGCAAACATTATTTCCAACCATCCCTCCACACCAAGAGTGATATACTTCCTTTAAATTCTGCTTTCCTTATCCTTGACACACAGACGTAATCACCATGGTCCGGATGGAGCAAGACGCAGGTACTGGATAAAATGTTATTTAATATTTTCAACCGTGCTTGCTTTGTTTTATTGTTAATCAACTGTCCGTACCTAATATTTGAAAACGTTTCGTCCCTAAGTATTAAATAAATTATAATCTTGACACTTATCCTACTGATTAAATGTAGTGGTATAATTATTATTTAGTAAATACAAATATAGGTCCCCTAATAGTTAAGTGGTTTTAAATTAAATAAAACTTAAGTTGAGTTATCATTGATGAACCAGTGGAAGTTCTAAGAACCAAACAGCCAGAGCTATTATAATGTTTTAAGTGAGGATTTACTCCAACTAGGTATCATATTCTGAAAATTGAAACATGACACATGGAAACTGGAATCGAACCCTGGATCTTTGAATTAGTACGGCAATGCTGTAACCACTGAGATATCCAGGAATCAGAATAGTACATCTAGATGGAGTAAATCCTCACTAAAAGCATTTTAATAGCGTTGGCTATTTGATTCATTATTGTTATTATTATTATTATTAGCACAGCGTCTTACTACCCGTTCGGGTTATACACACTTAAGCTAATGTGTAATGGTAGGGTGATTGTGAGATGAAATGGAGGACCTACAGTTTAACGTGGAATCCGAACCACGGGAGGCCTGGCATTCCTCACATTCACAAGATGTCTTGTCAGAGGTGAAGGAAGGGTTTGGTAATCAGATAAATCTGTGCCGGGACCGAGGATTGAACCCCGGACGCCAGCATAGAAGTCCGACACCTTACCCCCTAGACCACCAGGTCACCTACCCCAGGTGACACCGGGCACGGGACATTCCTGGATAGCTCAGTGGTTAGAGCATTGGCCAAAGGTCCCGGGTTCGATTCCCGTGTCGGACGGTGACGCGCTCGGTCCAAGCAGCTAACAAACAACCTTGGCCGCCAGTAGCCGGCTCCAGTTCTCGCTATCAGTGGACCACATGATTCACAGAACAGACGGTATGACGTCACCACAACAAGTCATCATCTGGCCGCAGCATGGTCGAATGATTTGATCCGCTGTGAATCACATGTTACACTTTGTTTACAGTCTGACTGGAGAGTGATGCATATGTTTGTAGATTAGGACGAGGAAAGGTTATGAGGGTCACCCAATCATCGCACGTAATGACCATGTTGGTATTATTTGTCCTGAGACAATAATAATATTTAGCACCGCGTCTTACTTAAGTACTAATTAAGGTGACCTGACGGTCTAGGGGTAAGGTGTCAAGACTTCTGTGCTGGCGGCCGGGGTTCAATCCTCGGTCCCGGCAAAGATTTATCTGATTACCATACCCTTCCTTCACCTCTGACAAGACATCTTGTGAATGTGGGGAATGCCAGGCCTCCACCGTGGTTCGGATTCCACGTTAAACTGTAGGTCCTCCATTTCATCTCACAATCACCCTACCCTTACACATTATCGTAAGTGCGTATAACCCGAGCGGGTAGTAAGACGCGGTGCTAATAATAATAATAATTATTATTATTATTATTATTACATTGTATCGTAGAGCTGATATTCAGTCGTGTAGTGAAGAATTATAATCTGGCCATGTTTTATATGACACGATTAGCCCTGGCTGACCGGATATCACACTGCACTGTAATAACGGACGAAACTCGGGAAGGAAATATTTCATGGATCAATGTCAAGTTTGGAGTTCACGGTCATTTACAATTTTATTGATTTATTGGAAGTTCATTTAACTTTATTTTACCTCATCTTTCATTTAGTAGACGTCCACATTCAATTCCAGCCACTTTGCTTTTACATGGTGGCTACAAAACATATTTTACAAAATTCCCTGACTTTTACAGGTTTTCCAGGCAACATCTTTCAATTTTTCCTGACTACTTTTTCCTAGTTTTATTGGTGGATGACGACTTTTGTTGTTATTAATCACAAATTTAAAAAAGTTTGTATCTACTAAACATAAACGATTTTATCAGTTATTTTAAAAATTAAAATATTATTTTATTTAGGTATTAATAACTTTAGTTTTAGTGTTTATTTGCGAAATTAATGGGATATTTTAGACATATTTTTAAATTCTCTGACATTTCCCTGTTTTCCCTGTCATCCAAAAATTCCCTGTCTGTAGCCACCATGTTTTATTTTAACCCTACATCGCCACATTACAGAGAAATGATAACATTTAGCCTCAACCAGATTTAAAGCCGGGATATATATTTTTAGTGCACGTCCATGAAACCTGATCTAAGGCGTGGCAATTCGCGCCAAAAAATATAGTTTTGAGGGGTGGGCTTGGTTTACCTAGCCAAAGAGAAGTCTAGCGACCCAGTCCCGGTCAATTTTGAATATTGGCTGCCCTCGATGGTTATTTAGACCATTTTTGGGTTCATTTAGAGGCAGTTAAATATGTGTAGAGGGGGTAAATTCTTTCCGGGGGGGGGGGGGGGCTGGGAAACTTCCCCTCTCCCCCTTAAAGTT